>BPLR01001414.1:0-58062 GCA_021605095.1 Caerostris extrusa
TAATTGGAATTGAAATGGCTTATTAAGGCATTTAAATTGTCTATATCTATGTCAGCAAACTATGTCAGCAAAACACGAATAAGAAAAGGTTGAATAGATAGCTCCTGTGTCCATATTGGGCAAAGGTGCAAAAAATTCGTAACTGAAATGTCCTTCCATTAGGATTCAGAAGTGGGATATAAATTCTAACAGCCATTCCTGGATGAAAATCTAATAAGGTAAATGTGGGTGCAGTGCAGCAGATTCTTTTTGGTGCAACTTGCAACGTAGAATATGCTGCTACATATTTTTTGTTCTACAGATCTGTGAATTAGAAAAAATTACAGATATTCTGCAACACAAATTAAAATAGATGAAAATATTAACCACAGTACCATAGAAGAAAATTGGCTTATGTAGATTCAACACCTGCCATACAGTAAACATAATTGGAATTGAAATGGCTTATTAAGCATTTAAATTGTTCATATCTATGTCAGCAACTATGTCAGCAAAACACGACAAGAAAAGGCTGAATAGATAGCCCTGTGTCCATATTGGGCAAAGGTGCAAAAATTAACTGGAAAATGTCCTTTCCATTAGGGTTCAGAAGTGGATATAAATTCTTCTAACAGCCATTCCTGGATGATGAAATCTAATAGTAAAATGTGGGGTGCAGTGCAGATTCTTTTTTGTTGCACCCTGGTAACGTAGAATATGCTACATATTTTTTGTTCTACAGATCTGTGAATTAGAAAAAATTACAGATATTCTGCACACAAATTAAAATAGATGAAAAAAAATATTAACTACAGTACCATAGAAGAAAATTGGCTTATGTAGATTCAACACCTTGCCATACAGTAAACATAATTGGAATTGAAATGGCTTATTAAGCATTTAAATTGTCTATATCTATGTCAGCAACTATGTCAGCAAAACACGACAAGAAAAGGCTGAATAGAAGCTCCTGTGTCCATATTGGGCAAAGGTGCAAAAAATTGCAACTGAAATGTCCTTCCATTAGGTTCAGAAGTGGATATAAATTCTTCTAACAGCCATTCCTGGATGAAATCTAATAGTAAATGTGGGTGCAGTGCAGCAGATTCTTTTTTGGTGCACCGGTAGTAGAATATGCTACATATTTTTGTTCTACAAAAAATTAAGATATTGTGAATAAAATAGATGAAAAAAATTAACACAGTACCATAGAAGAAAATTCTGCAAACACAAATTAAAATAGATGAAAAAATATTAACTACATGTCAGCAAAACACGACCATAGAATTGGGCAAAGGTGCAAAAAAATAAATTGGCTTATTAGGGTAGATTCAACACCATGCCATACAGTAAAACATGCAGCAGATTCTTTTGGCAAGGTAGATTTTTAATGGCTTAAAAAATTAGCATTTAAATTAAAATAGATCTCCCATAATACATGTCGGCAACTATAGTAAAACATAATTGGAATTGAAAGGGTTTATTAAGCATGAAATTGTCTATATCTACGACAAGCAAACACGAGGCTGAATAGGTAGCTCCTGTGTCCATATTGGGCAAGTGCAAAGAGCTAACTGAAAATGTCCTTCCATTAGGATTCAGGAAGTGGATATAAATTTTCAACAGCCATTCCTGGATGAAATCTAATAGTAAAATGTGGGTGCAGTGCAGCAGATTCTTTTTTGGTGCACCCTGGTAACGTAGAATATGCTACATATTTTTGTTCTACAGATCTGTGGAATTAGAAAAAAATTACAGATATTCTGCAACACAAATTAAAAAATAGATGAAAAAATATTAACTACAGTACCATAGAAAGAGTAATGTAGATTCAACACCTGCCATACAGTAAACATAAATTGAATTGAAATGGCTTATTAAGCATTTAAATTGTCTATATCTATGTCAGCAAACTATGTCAGCAAAACACGACAAGAAAGGCTGAATAGATAGCCCAATCCCATATTGGGCAAAGGTGCAATAAATTCGTAATGAAAATGTCCTTCCATTAGGGTTCAGAAGTGGGATATAAATTCTTCTAAACAGCCATTCCTGGATGAAATCTAATAGTAAAATGTGGTGCAGTGCAGCAGATTCTTTTTGGTGCACCCTGGTAACGTAGAATATGCTACATATTTTTGTTCTACAGATCTGTGAATTAGAAAAAAATTACAGATATTCTGCAACACAAATTAAAATAGAGATGAAAATATTAACTACAGTACATAGAAGAAAATTGGCTTATGTAGATTCAACACCTGCCATACAGTAAACATACTGGAATTGAAATGCTTATTAAACATTTAAATTAATCTATATCTATGTCAGCAACTATGTCAGCAAAACACGACAGAGAAAAGGCTGAATAGATAGCTCCTGTGTCCATATTACAGGTGCAAAATTCTGAAAATGTCCTTCCATTAGGGTTCAGGGTGGATATAAATTCTTCTAACAACCATCCCTGGATGAAATCTAATAGTAAAATTAGGTTCAGTGCAGCAGATTCTTTTTGGTGCAACTTGGTAACGTAGAATATACATATTTTTTGTCTACAGATCTGGTGAATTAGAAAAATTACAGATATTCTGCAACACAAATTAAAATAGATGAAAAATATTAACCAGTACCATAGAAGAAAATTGGTTTATGTAGATTCAACACCTGCCATATAGTACACATAATTGAATTGAAATGGCTTATTAAGCATTTAAATTGTCTATATCTATGTCAGCAACTATGTCAGCAAAACACGACAAGAAAAGGCTGAATAGATAGCTCTGTAACGTCCATATTGGGCAAAAGGTGCAAAAAATTCGTAACTGAAAATGTCCTTCCATTAGGGTCTGAAGTGGGATATAAATTTTCCCAACAGCCATTCCTGGGAATGAAATCTAATAGTAAAATGTGGGGTGCATAGCAGATTCTTTTTTGGTGCAACCCTGGTAACGTAGAATATGCTACATATTTTTGTTCTACAGATCTGTGAATTAGAAAAATTACAGATATTCTGCAACACAAATTAAAATAGATGAAAAAATATTAACCACAGTACCATAGAAGAAAATTGGCTTATGTAGATTCAAACACCTGCCACAGTAAACATAATTGGAATTAAAATGGCTTATTAAGCATTTAAATTGTCTATATCTATGTCAGCAAAACTATGTCAGCAAAACACGACAAGAAAGGCTGGAACAGATAGCTCCCTGTGTGGTCCATATTGGGCAAAGGTGCAAAAAATTCGTAACTGAAAATGTCCTTCCATTAGGGTTCAGAAGTGGGATATAAATTCTTTCTAACAACCATTCTGGATGAAATCTAATAGTAAAATGTGGGTGCAGTGCAGCAGATTCTTTTTGGTGCACCCTGGTAACGTAGAATATGCTACATATTTTTTGTTCTACAGATCTGTGAATTAGAAAAATTACAGATATTCTGCAACACAAATTAAAATAGATGAAAATATTAACCACAGTACCATAGAAGAAAATTGGTCTTCAGATTCAAACACCTGCCATACAGTAAACATAATTGGAATTGAAATGGCTTATTAAGCATTTAAATTGTCTATATCTATGTCAGCAACTATGTCAGCAAAACACGACAAGAAAGGCTGAATAGATAGCTCCCTGTGTCCATATTGGGCAAAGGTAATAAATTCGTAACTGAAAATGTCCTTCCATTAGGGTTCAGAAGTGGGATATAAATTCTTTCTAACAGCCATTCCTGGATGAAATCTAATAGTAAAATGTGGGTGCAGTGCAGCAGATTTTTTGGTGCACCCTGGTAACGTAGAATATGCTACATATTTTTTGTTCTACAGATCTGTGAATTAGAAAAATTACAGATATTCTGCAACACAAATTAAAATAGATGAAAAAAATATTAACCACAGTACCATAGAAGAAAATTGGCTTATGTAGATTCAACACCTACATTCAGTAAACATAATTGGAATTGAAATGGCTTATTAAGCATTTAAATTGTCTATATCTATGTCAGCAAACTGCGTCAGCAAAACACGACAACAAGAAAAGGTTGAATAGATAGCTCCTGTGTCCATATTGGGCAAAGGTGCAATAAATTCGTAACTGAAATCATCCTTCCATTAGGTTCAGAAGTGGGATATAAATTCTTCTAACAGCCATTCCTGGATGAAATCTAATAATAGCAAAATGTGGGTGCAGTGCAGCAGATTCTTTTTTGTGCACCCTGGTAACGTAGAATATGCACATATTTTTTGTTCCCATGATCTGTGAATTAGAAAAAATTACAGATATTCTGGCAACACAAATTAAAATAGATGAAAAAATATTAACTACAGTACCATAGAAGAAATTGGCTTATGTAGATTCCAACCCTGCCATACAGTAAACATAATTGGAATTGAAATGGCTTATTAAGCATTTAAATTGTCTATCTATGTCAGCAACTATGTCAGCAAAACACGACAAGAAAAGGCTGAATAGATAGCTCCCAGTCCAAAGGTGCACGAAAAATTGTAACTGAAAATGTCCTTCCATTAGGATTCAGAAGTGGGATATAAATTCTTCTAACAGCCATTCCTGGATGAAATCTAATAGTAAAATGTGGGTGCAGTGCAGCAGATTCTTTTTGGTGCACCCTGGTAACGTGAAGAATATGCTACATATTTTTTTGTTCTACAGATCTGTGAATTAGAAAAAAAATTACAGATATTCTGGGCAACACAAATTAAAATAGATGAAAATATTAACTACAGTACCATAGAAGAAAATTGGCTTATGTAGATTCAACACCTGCCATACAGTAAACATAATTGGAATTGAAATGGCTTATTAAGCATTTAAATTGTCTATATCTATGTCAGCAACTATGTCAGCAAAACACGACAAGAAAGGCTGAATAGATAGCTCCTGTGTCCATATTGGGGCAAAAGGTGCAAAAAATTCATGTGAAAATGTCCTTCCATTAGGGTTCAGAAGTGGATATAAATTCTTAAATAAGCCATTCCTGGATGAAATCTAATAGTAAAATGTAAGTGCAGTGCAGCAGATTCTTTTGGTGCACCCTGGTAACGTAGAATATGCTACATATTTTTTGTTCTACAGATCTGTGAATTAGAAAAAATTACAGATATCTGCAACACAAATTAAAATAGATGAAAAATATTAACTACAGCAGTACCATAGAAGAAAATTGGCTTATGTAGATTCAACACCTGCCATACAGTAAACATAATTGGAATTGAAATGGCTTATTAAGCATTTAAATTGTCTATATCTATGTCAAAGCAACTATGTCAGCAAAACACGAGCCAAGAAAAGGCTGAATAGATAGCTCCTGTGTCCATATTGGGCAAAGGTGCAAAAAATTCGTAACTGAAAATGTCCTTCCATTAGGATTCAGAAGTGGGATATATTCTTCTAACAGCCATTCCTGATGAAATCTAATAGTAAAATGTGGGTGCAGTGCAGCAGATTCTTTTTGGTGCACCCTGGTAACGTAGAATATGTCACATATTTTTGTTCTACAGATCTGTGAATTAGAAAATACAGATATTCTGCAACACAAATTAAAATAGATGAAAAATATTAACTACAGTACCATAGAAGAAAATTGGCTTATGTAGATTCAACACCTGCCATACAGTAAACATAATTGGAATTGAAATGGCTTATTAAGCATTTAAATTGTCTATATCTATGTCAGCAACTATGTCAGCAAAACACGACAAGAAAAGGCTGAATAGATAGCCCTGTGTCCATATTGGGCAAAGGTGCAATAAATTCGTAACTGAAAATGTCCTTCCATTAGGTTCAGAAGTGGATATAAATTCTTCTAAATGTTTTCATTCCTGGATGAAATCTAATAGTAAAATGTGGGTGCAGTGCAGCAGTTTCTTTTTTGTGCACCCTGGTAACGTAGAATATGCTACATATTTTTGTTCTACAGATCTGTGAATTAGAAAATTACAGATATTCTGCAACACAAATTAAAATAGATGAAAAAATATTAACTACAGTACCATAGAAGAAAATTGGCTTATGTAGATCAACACCCGCCATATTGTAAACATAATTGAAATTGAAATGGCTTATTCTTGCATTTAAATTGTCTATATCTATGTCAGTTAAACTATGTCAGCAAAACACGACAAAGAAAGGCTGAATAGATAGCTCCTGTGTCCATATTGGGCAAAGGTGCAATAAATTCCTGTAACTGAAAATGTCCTTCCATTAGGATTCAGAAAGTGGGATATAAATTCTTCTAACAGCTTCATTCCTGGATGAAATCTAATAGTAAAATGGGTGCAGTGCAGCAGATTCTTTTGGTGCACCTCTGGTAACGTAGAATATGCTACATATTTTTTGTTCTACAGATCTAGAATTAGAAAAATTACAGATATTCTGCAACACAAATTAAAATAGATGAAAAAATATTAACCAGTACCATAGAAGAAAATTGCTTATGTAGATTCAGTTCGCTTGCCATACAGTAAACATAATTGGAATTGAAATGGCTTATTAAGCATTTAAATTGTCTATATCTAGGTCAGCAACTATGTCAGCAAAACACGACAAGAAAGGCTGAATAGATAGCCCTGTGTCCATATTAGGCAAAAGGGGCAATAAATTCGTAACTGAAAATGTCCTTCCATTAGATTCAGAAGTGGGATATAAATTCTTCTAACAGCCATTCCTGGATGAAATCTAATAGTAAAATGTAGGTGCAGTGCAGCAGATTCTTTTTTTGGTGCACCCTGGTAACGTAGAATATGCTACATATTTTTGTTCTACAGATCTGTGAATCAGAAAAAAATTACAGATATCTGCAACACAAATTAAAATAGATGAAAAAAATATTAACTACAGTACCATAGAAGAAAATTGGCTTATGTAGATTCAACACCTGCCATACAGTAAACATAATTGGAATTGAAATGGCTTATTAAGACTTAAATTGTCTATATCTATGTCAGCAACTATATCAGCAAAACACGACAAGAAAGGCTGAATAGATAGCTCCTGTGTCCATATTGGGGCAAAGGTGCAAAAATTCCGTAACTGAAAATGTCCTTCCATTAGGGTTCAGAAGTGGGATATAAATTCTTCTAACAGCCATTCCTGGATGAAATCTAATAGTAAATGTGGGTGCAGTGCAGCAGATTCTTTTTGATTGCACCCTGGTAACGTAGAATATGCTACACTTTTTTTTGTTCTACAGATCTGTGAATTAGAAAAAAAATACAGATATTCTGCAACACAAATTAAAATAGATGAAAAATATTAACTACAGTACCCATAGAAGAAAATTGGCTTATGTAGATTCCAACACCTGCCATACAGTAAACATAATTGGAATTGAAATGGCTTATTAAGCATTTAAATTGTCTATATCTATGTCAGCAACTATGTCAGCAAACACGACAAGAAAAGGCTGAATAATAGCTCCCCTGTGTCCATATTGGGCAAAAGCAAAAAATTCGTAACTGAAAATGTCCTTCCATTAGGTTCAGAAGTGGGATATAAATTCCTTTCTAACAGCCATTCTGATGAAATCTAATAGTAAAATGTGGGTGCAGTGCAGCAGATTCTTTTTGGTGCACCCTGGCAACGTAGAATATGCTACATATTTTTTGTTCTGAATCTGTGAATTAGAAAAATTACAGATATTCTGCAACACAAATTAAAATAGATGAAAAAATATTAACTACACAGTACCATAGAAGAAAATTGCTTATGTAGATTCAAACACCTGCCATACAGTAAACATAATTGGAATTGAAATGGCTTATTAAGCATTTAATTGTCTATATCTATGTCAGCAACTATGTCAATAAAACACGACAAGAAAAGGCTGAATAGATAGCTCTGTCCATATTGGGCAAAGGTGCAAAAATTCGTAACTGAAAATGTCCTTCCATTAGGGTTCAGAAGTGGGATATAAATTCTTCTAACAGCCATTCCTGGATGAAATCTAACAGTAAAATGTGGGTGCAGTGCAGCAGATTCTTTTTGGTGCACCCTGGTAACGTAGAATATGCTACATATTTTTGTTTCTGCCAGATCTGTGAATTAGAAAAAATTACAGATATTCTGCAACACAAATTAAAATAGATGAAAAATATTAACTACAGTACCATAGAAGAAAATTGGCTTATGTAGATTCAACACCTGCCATACAGTAAACATAATTGGAATTGAAATGGCTTATTAAGGTTAAGAACATGTAAATATATTACTGAAGTATGAATAATAGCTTATTTTTTTCAGTTTTAATTGCTTATATCTATGTCATAGATTAGTTAATTTTGGTTTCAGTTTCAAATTTCGTTTATAAACACTCATATCCAATGATGCAAGCATCATTACTTATTTAAATAATACATGACTTTCTAAAATCCATAAAAAAAGTATTTAATCTATTGTGAAGATTTTCATTTTTTAACCACGATTTATTTAGAAAGATTTATTTGTAACAATTTTTTTATTTAGTGTATTAAGTAAATTGTAATACAATTTTACATTATACAGAAAAGGATACATGTTGACTATTCTGTAAATAGTCTGTAATGCCAAAAATAGTTAATACTACTATATTTTATTCCAAGTCACTCCCAGTAACTAATCGAAGAAAAAAAAATCCTATATTCACTTCCTTTCAATGCAGGAAAAATCCCCATTCCTTAACGGCGTTCCATCAAGTTAATACACTGCACGTCAATGACTCACACACAACAAAATGGCTTTTTCAGCGCATTTCAAAAGACCAAAAGAAAATGAGATTCTGAAAATTCCATAGGAAACAAGATGAAGGTGTTACTCGGGAACGACAGATCAGGAAAAGTCGGCGAACCACAGGGAATCGAATGAAGAATCGATAGACTCGTACTAAGCGTAATATTCATATCTGTTTCTGAAGACAGAAATTACTATTTGAGAATGCAGGTGAACCTCTCCCTCACGCCAACCGAGAGTGGCCTGAGTCATCCATGAATAGGGGAAATGCAAATAGTGGGTATCAGATGGGGAAGTGCGTGTAGTAGTATTTGCATATGTGGAAGGTATTACATGATGTTGCTTCCTACATTTAATACCTGAATGCCTATGTTACGGATTGTTGTTACATTACGGTTTATTTTTGTTTTATTGTTAAGCATATTAAATGTCATGTAGATATTGTTGGATTGATAACTAGTTTATGAAAATTTTATGGAAAATAGTAAAGATAGATCTGTTACTTAATAAATAACAGGAGCGCATTTTTCAAATTTTGATATTTTGGAATTCTGAAAGTTTAAATTTGTTTATTTTCAAGCTGATACGACCGGGCTTTGACCAGCTGCAGTGAAATGATCCCTTTTTTTTACATTTATAAAGTTAATTAACAAAAGGTATCAGATGGGGAAGTGCGTGTAGTATTTGCATATGCGGAGGTTATTACATAATGTTGCTTCCCTACATTTAATACCTGAAGGCCTATCTTCTGGATTGCTGTTACATTACGGTTTATTTTTGTTTCGTTGTTAAGCAAATTAAATGTCATGTAGATATTGTCAGATTGATAACTAGTTTATGAAAATTTTATGGAAAATAATAAAGATAGTTTTATTACATAATAAATAACAGGAGTGAATTTTTCAAATTTTGATATTTTGGAATTCCGAAAGTTTAAATTTGCTTATTTTCAAGCTGATGTTACTCAGCTGTATCTATCTTCAGTGAAATAATCCATTTTTTACATTTTTAAAGTTAACTAACAAAAAATATCAATTAAAAACGCAAAGGAAAATAAATTTAATATAATAGCCAAAAAAAATTTTATTATTTAAAACTAGTACACAATATCACAAAAAAATTGCTAAATAAATGACTTCGAAGTTCGAATCGGCTGTATCTAGATAACTAAGTTCATTTGTAAACTTATTTATTATTTTAACTTGTATCTGGGAACGTGGATATTATGCATAAAAGCCGAGTCCTACATGTTATGGGAGGCGATTTTCATCAAAAAAATTTTTCAGAAAATGCTGCGTAACAATTTAATCACAAGTGGAAAAGGACATTCATAAAAATACAAAAATGAATATAACATATATGGACAATTATGAATATTACAGCGTTATTTTGTTAATTAAAACATTTTAATAAATCACAAAATAGAATGTCCCATAATAAGACACTAAAACCTTTCATTGATAAATTAATCAGGGCGCTTGCAAATGCTATTATCAAATAGAGTTTTAATTACTTCAATCACTGTTTTAAGTTCCATGATCGAAAAATTTCAGCAACCATTTTCATATACCTTTCGTAATAGCTGCCACCCCCACCCCCTCTAATTACTTCATAGGATCCTAGAAAAGGGTAGGCTAGTCCGAGAGCTTTGATCACGATCTAGTCCTGCCAGCAAATTCAGTGGGAGAGTTAAATGATCCTTTAATAATTGCTGATACAACTTTTTATTTAAATTTACAAAGAAGTCCTTGTGTACCACAAAATATCATATGAAGCTTACAGAAGTAACAAACAAATCAACGACAAAATATAAAAAATATCAAATAAATGATAAATTTAAAAAGGCATCCGACATTACAAAAAAATAAAATATAAGGAATTAAAGAAAGGGTTTTAAGAAATATAAAAATAAAATTTCACAAATTTACAACAGGCTGTAATAGAGTAAGCTTCTTAGTATAAAATTGACCAAAATTTGGCGCCCACTTAACTTTTGGTGCGTTAGTTCTTCTGTACATTGATGTTCAAGCCTGGGCAGCACAAAAAGAATGTTATTGATATTTTTGCACTCCACCAGCATTGCAGTTGAACAGTTGCAAAGATCAATTGAATATAGCAGCTCTTCTTAAATATGATTTAGAATTACCATGCCAATCATAAATTAAGTGATATTGAAAACAATTAAAATATGAATACTAGCCTTTTTGGAATAGAGGGAAAATGCTTATTTGTGGTAGAAGCATTAGATGATTTTTATGTACAATGTCTTCCTCACATAATTGGCCTTGTCTTTGAGTGCTTTTTTAAAATAAAATTTCAGTTTAATAATGTTAATTTCAATGTTCCATTGGGTGACTACTTTCGCAAGGAAAATTCGTTTTCTTTTTCAAGCTTTTTTTTTTTTTTTTTTTCCAGTATGGCCAAGAACAACAAAAATACAGTTATATTTTGTTCAATAAAGATACTAAAACTTTTGTTAATATTAACAATAATGATATTGTATACAATGCAATATGCAAAAGACTGAGAATCCTTACATATTACACATTTCTCATTTATTTAGTTTAATGCATAACAATTGGACAATAAACACGGTACATTGGTTACGAATTCTGTATTAAGGGTATTCTAATTCATGCCCATTTTTTTTATAGATGACTTAGACAAAGCCCATTGCAGATCTTAGAATTCAGTTGTTTACTGCAAAAAGAACAAGCATGTATGGCCTTTAAATCTGAAATGCCCCTAGTCTGTATGTATCCTCCATCTTGTAGGCCCCATTTATTGTTCTTTTTATCCATATTGGTGAAAGTTTTAATCATAAATTTCATCTAAGTTCCATTTTATTTTATCACCAAATATGGTTACTTAAACTAAAAATCCTAAAACATCATGTATCTAAGACCTATGTTCCGTTCAATGGTAATTTTTAAGATATACTTTAAAAAATATGTTTCTTCGACATTTTCGAGAAAGTTATTATTCAAGTGTCTGTGAAATGTTTTTCGATTTTCCAAATGTGGATGCTATTTTTTGCAATGACATGTTTAGTAATGCCAAACTTAGCATCATTTTGTTTTCTTGCATGGATGTTTTCTGTCGTCTATCAGATCTACTCTGACCCCATTTTTGGAAACGTTCTATCAATGCCCCTTAATACTCATTTTATAAGCAAACTTGTTAATACAAACTTTTTTTGTACGCTCTTTTTTAAATTTTTAATATAAAATTTTCATATTAAATGAAGTCGATCTGAATCTCAGCAATAAAGAAGAATTGTTAATAATTAACCATCTGTGAAATATAATGATTTAAAAAGCAAACAATTTAATTTTTTTTTAACTTTAAATCAGGTGATGTATATATGTTAATGGGACAGATGATTCCTTAATTTTCTGATTTTATTTTTGAGACATATTAGCTTTTTGGGGTTTTTATTAAATAAATTAAAATATATAAATGACTAAACACCAGCTGAATGATTCTATATAGTATTTTAGTTGAAAATGTCAGTTTTAATGTGTCTGTATTTTTGAACAAGTTGTATTATACTTTACTAACTTAATTCGAGTTTAATTAATAGTAAGTTTTCAACAAACATTTAATAATATATTAAAATAATAAATTAAAAAAATAGTTTAGAATACTAAAATTAAAATAAAATAATAAATGAGCCTTCAAATTAAATATTTGGTACGTTAAAAAACTCATGGAAGTGAAAGAAAACAAAAACTAATTCTAGAAGATATATCATATGAAACTATTAACCGAGTTCTTTAGTTTTCTAAGTAAATTGTTTTTATTAACTAACAATTTAAAAACTTACATTACTAATCAATGATAAATATATTAAATAAATTTTAATTTAAACTAAAACATCCATGTAAAATGGTAATTGATTTGTTTTTAAATTTTAAATAAAACTGTACTAATATCATTTCTATTAGATCAAACCCTCATAACTGATACTATAAAAACACAATTATGTAATTTGTTTCGTTACAATAAGATAAGTGAAATGTAACTAAAGAGAGATTAAAAAGTAAAATATAAGCGTTAAGATTATTTAACAGAAAAAAATGGAAGCAACAAAAATTTACATTTTAATTTAAAGAAAATTATTAGAAAAAAGATTTTTTTTTTTATTCTTTATTCTCGTCATTCAATTGTTTACAAACGATTTATTAATGAATGAAAATTAAACCATAAAAAAGACATTAAATACAAATTATGAATCCCAAACGTGAATAAGAAAACGTAGAACGATATGGCGTCATTTCTATTCTTATTTCTTTTGCACTTGATTATTTGCATGAAATAGTTCGAAATCGCAATTTAATTATAATTTTTATTTATTTAATTAAAATATAATTAATGAAAGTTTTCTTGGTTTTGATCAAGCATTAAATAAAAAATATGGAATTCAGTGAAAAATTTAGACTTCTGGATTAATTTTTTTTTAAAATACGCACCAACAGAAATACATCAATTTGTTGAATAGATATTAATTCATTAATAAAACTCAATTTTCTATTTTATTAAATTCACTTAATACAACTTATTTTCTTCCTTTTCATCCCCAGTAAATGTATATATACATATATATATATATTTATATATATATATAAACAACGAGAGAAAGAGTAATGAATAAATTTCAATTTATCATTGATGATGCAAGAAGATGGAATTTTTTCATTTAAGGCAAAGAAATAAATAGTTAATGAAATAAAATATATTATTTTGATATTTCATATACGATACATTTGTTAATAAAAGATACATTTTGGCTATATTATGATTACATCATCTTTTCATTAATGAAATATTTTGCATCTTTATTCAAAGGAATGCTATTATTTCTTCATTGAAATTATCATCTATTGATTTGCTGAACTGAAAAATTTACCAAAAAGAAATATCCAACATTCCAATATTGAAAAGATATTATTTCTTCCTTAAAATTATGCTCTATTGATTTACTAAAATGTGGTATGCTTTACTGAAAAACTTACTAAAATTGTATAAAAAATCACAAAATAATTTCAAATAATTCGTATGATTATTTAAATTTTTCAAAGAGTGGAAGTTAGATCACTGCTAAATGTTGTATTTTCATTTTTATATAAATTAAAAAATAAATAATGTGATTAAGATATATAATTAATTATTATCTATTTACTTTCGATTCTTTTAGAACAAATACACCCATGTCCATAAATTAAGGATAATTCACAATCACACAGAAATTGAACTCTAAAATAAAAATTTCACCTGCAGAATTATCACACACATCTTGAAGAAGAATATGCAAATTACAGGAAACCACCAGATGGCGCGGATAGTACGTCACAAAGACGAGAGTGTCAGAGAGGGGTATATAAGGAATGGTGGCAAAAGAAGTAAAATTGTTCACAAGCGCTTTAAAAAGCCTTTCGGTGCAATAACCGCATAGTTATGGCACAAAGGAAGCATTTGGATGATTTTTACGTGGTAGAATTATCGGACGACTGGAATGTGGACCTACCCAGATGGAAGTATCCGAGGAACTTGGAATTGCCCAGAGTGTCATCTCCAGGCTTTGGCAACGATGCCAAGATGATGGTAATGTGAGTAGATGTTACAGCACAGGTCGCCCTCAAGTTACAACGCCGAATGAGGACCGGTATTTAGCAGTTACTGTCAAAACAAACAGACGGAGCACAGCATCAGACCTGTCTCGTCAGCTCTCTTCAGCTACCGGTACGACAGTTTCAAGGCAGACCGTGTACAGACGCTTAGGTCACATTGGTCTATATGTTCGTAGGCCTGTCAGATGTGTTCCACTTATCGCAACTCACTGTCGCCTGTGATTAACCTGGAGTAGAGAGCATGCATTGTGGACACCGCAACAGTGGTCTTGTGTGATGTTTTCCGACGAGTCCAGATTTAGTTTGCAGTCTGATTCTCGCCGGACTTTCATATGGTGAGCGCCAGGTACTCGTTACCACCAAAGAACACCATTGAACGACACCGTTACGGTGGTGCAGGATGGCTCGTTTGGGGAGGAATTATTCTTGGTTCCAGAACTGACCTGCATGTTCAGAGCGTAACGATGACAGGCCACATCTATCGGGATGTCATTCTGGAACAACATGTACGTTTGTTTCGGGGCGCCATGGGTGCTGAATTTCTGTTTATGGACATTGCAAACATTGTAGACGAATGCCTTCAATTGGAGGATATCACCCGTATGGATTGGCTAATATACTCACCGGACTTGAATCCAATAGAGCATGTGTGGGATATGCTTGGCCAACGAATTGCAGCCCGTCAACCCCTCCCACCTGTCAACCGGAACTTCGGAGGGCATTCCTTGATAAGTGGTGTAATATTCCCCAAGATCAGATTGATAATTTGATACTCAGCATGCCTAGGCATTGTAAGGCCTGTATTGCATCGTCCGGGAGACATACTCCATATTAATCATCATACTAACGATGTTATACTGTTTTTTGTAAATAGGTTCTTTCTTGAAATTTGCTCCAGGGAGTAAAAAATCGCAATTTGTATTAATTATGTCAAACCTGTAGCATCTTTTTTTTGCTCTTTACCTTTTGTATAATAAATAGACTTTACAAATAAGTCAAATTTGTTTTGCTTCTGTCTCTTTCTTTGCCTGAACTTCATTATCCTTAATTTATGGACATGAGTTTAATTTGAAAAAAACTTTAATTATCTCTTGCAACAATTATTGGATATCAGCAAGTCTTCTAATCAGTGATCAAACACAGAGTGATGTAATAGGAGAGAAAGGTAATTTAGGATATGTTTCAAATGGTTAAATTATTGATTATTATAAATAAATGGAAAACAATTTTACTCAGAATGTTCATTTTTTTATTATATAGAAACATTATATGACATTAAAAATATTCAATGCAACTTTCGGAGAATTTTATTCACCATCAGCGAATATTATTTTTATTTCACTTTTTATATTCAATAATAATTTATGTATCTAAATATTTAAAAAGAAATATTTGATTTTATGAGAGCTAAATTCACTGGCGAACTGTTATTACTGTTTCATTTATTTGAAATGAACCTAACTTATTCAGAGATATAAAATATTATCTTATGAATATTTAGAAAATATTTTTCTTTCAAATTTCTAATCAAGAATCTAATACGCGTGTATGACAAAAAAAACCAAATTGCTTTTATTGTATTGAAGGAATGGGTAAAATATATTCAAATTAAAAAATTAAAGCTGTTTTTTTAATTATTAATCAGCAAAATATGTTAAATTTAAAAAAGAAGAATCAGATAATTTAAAAATAAAGGCTATTTTTTTATGTCAATAGAAAATTTCTTAAAGAATATTCTTAGAAAATATACAATATATTACAAGAAAATTTCTAAAATATATTTTTTAAATAGTTATTTTTTTTTTTATTTTCACTTACTTTTTCACTTTTACGTGCCTTCTGTTATTTTCCAGTTTGCAAACAATAGCTTCTTGCTAAGGAAATGCATAAAATTATATTCTTCATTTTTAACTTCATTTTTAATTAGGAAATCCTATTCTTACATTATTTATTGATTAATAGATTTTCTTTGTGCATGGTTTTGAAATTCTAACAGAAAACAAAGTTGCTATGAAATTAAATATTTTCCTCGTCTGAAAATATAGATTACTCAGCTCTAATATTCGTTGTAAAATGTAAAAATGGGAATTTTGTGCCACAAATACCAAGTAACTAAAAAAGTATTACAAAATAAAGATTTGGTTACAGTAACAACAAATACTTTTTGCGAAATATTGGAACTTGTTATAGACTTATATTTATGTATATTAGTATTAGTTAAAAGTACATAGAATATAAGCTTTTCAAAATCTCAGTACAAAAAGCTTTTCAAGGAAATATTCCAAAACTTAAAAAGTATTATGAAGGATATGAAAATATTTATGTATTTTATTATTAAGAATAGTTTTACTTTTAATTTTAAAAAAGGTGGATCTTTGTGCTGCAAAAAAAAAGGCTATTGTATTGTTCGTACAATCCAAAGTTATTTAAATATTGAGATTAAAATGTTTAGTTTGTAGTTTTGTTGTTGTTAGTTTTTTGCATTTTGTATAGTATGTAGTTTTAATGTAAAGAACGAAAGCATCTAAAAATATAATTATGTATTTTATCTAGAAAGATTTGCATTTTAACAGACAGAGTTATTATTGCATTGTTGTTACATCGACTTAAGATCCTTTGAAATTGCAGCAGATCTTTAGAAAAGGCTTTTTAATAAAACTGATTTTTTTTCGAAACTTTTAAAATACTATAAAAAATCAGAAAAAAATCAAAAACAAACTTAAAGTCAGCATAACAAATTCTGTTTTTAAAAGTATAATATGCATATAATAGGCCAGAAAACTGTGATATATTTTGTTAAAACAAATGCATTATTTGTTTGTGGTTAAATTGAAGTTTTATTAATAATCCAGTTTAAAGCAATATTTTTCGAAGTGTTCGCAAGTTCTATCATTAATGAATGATAATTCAGTAATAACTCAGTTTGAGGTGGAGCCTTCAAGGACAGCCATTATACCCACGCTACAAGTTAACTGTTATTTCGAAAGTAAAACGATAAATGAAAAAACTGTTGAATTAAAATTGTGACACAATTAAAATTTACGGCTTGTTACAAAACAATGAGAATATTATAAGAGAAAAAAAGTTGAAAAAATTTGCACGTAATTTGTATTGCAAACTGCATTGCTTACTAATAACTTGCATTGCATTTTTGTAACTGGATTTTAATTTTAATTGTATTTTTGGAAAGATAATACCCTTGAATATCAATTTTTTATTTATATTGATCATATATTTATACATCATTTTATAGCACTTTTATATTTTATTCATTTTCAAATTGATGAATCTACAAGAACTATTCGTAATAGTAATGAATGGCATCAAGCTAATTAAGTAATAGAAAAACTATTTTTAATCAATAAAAGTTATGTATATAGTCCTCAGAAGATTTTTCTCGTCAATAAATATGAAATAATCAAAAAGATATATTATCAGAAATAATTTTATAAAAACTGATTTATCATTATGTTATGAGTCCCTTATGTATGTCCTATTATTCTTTTATTTATTTTATTCAGTTTAAATCCATTGAATCCAATTTAATTATGAAGTTTGATGTCATTCAAACTGATATAACATTCATGTCAGTTATAAATGGAATTAAACCAAATAATTCTTAAAAACTTTTTTTAACCAATAACTTAAAGAAGTAATTTACAGATATGTCAGAAGGTCAATCAGCATTTTTTTTCAGCAATAGACAAATAAATTAAAAATGACAACAATTGAGCTCTGTTTAAAAAGATTGATCATTTTGCTGCTGTTATATTATAGAGTTTTCTTATTTTTCTCTCATTATTTTTTTATTTATTTCATGACGCTATTCATATCATACATGAAGGGCATCAAGCCAAATAAGTATTTTAAAAAAACTTAAACTCTGACCAATAACGTTTAAAGGTGATTTACGCATTTTACAGAAGATTTTCACACGAATAAAAGATAAAATCATTGAAAATGACACAATAGTGGAGTTAATTTTATAAAATGATTGATCATTTTTTGTTGCATTAGAGTAGTAAACAAATTTAAATAGAGTGTTTTTTAACCAGCGAGTTTTCTTTTTTACTAACAGAATGCTTTGAAAGGTACATGATTTACAGCATAAAGAAACTTTCTAATAATAGAGGAATAAAATAATAAAGAATAATGAAGAATAAAGAAATAAAAGAAAGCTAGCAAATTTTTATTTCACTCCATTAGAGTGCATTGAAACTAGAATTTTTAATTTTATCTCCGCAAAAATAAAAAAAAAAAAAAAAATTATATAAAAATTATTAAGTAAAATAATGGTTTTTCACTTAAAAAATTTTTTTTAAATGGTATTTCACTTTAAAAAATTTATTCTTAAATCATAATTAATTATTTTGTTGCATTTGATATTGAATGTAAAAAGGCAATAAATTATTGTTCACGTTTTACGTAAGAAATCATGATAGTAATCATTACAAGTAGTAATTGAAAGTTTTTAAATAAGTTTAGTAAATTAGTAGTAACAGTTGAGATTAGTAACACTAAACAATCTGGGAGAATTTTCATTAAGGCCTTCTACTAACGATACATTCTGGCCTTTGGTACACCAGGCTTTAGGTTCGAATCCCTTGCGATGGTTGGATGCTGGTTAGTTGTTAGGAATCCAAGTTAAACTGTAGGTAAAGGTTTAATCAGACTAAAGTCGGCAAAAAAGGACCGTAGAGCGACAAATCAAGCCAAATCTATTAACAAAAAAGTCTAAAGCTTCTAATGGTTAGAGAGTTGAATATCCATACTAAGAATCTTTGTTTACAACCCAACAAGTAAAATCTGAAAATTTCTAGCAAATAGTACAGTGGTTATCACCATTAAGTAATATTGGTTCAAAACCTGACAAATAAACCCTGAAGCGTTATGGCGTTTAGAGGGTGGATATTCAAACGAAGTAAGTTTTTTTAAAAACCAAACAAAGAAGTCTTGAAGCATCCTGGAAGGTAGAGTGGGAATATCCACACTAAAAAAGATTGATTTAAAAAAAGACCAGTTAAACAGAAAAAGTCCCTATATCTATGTCATGTTTGCACAACTATTCTATGTAAAAGTCTTTCTGTTATAATCGAGATGAAATAGAAATATATATTACGAAAAAGGAAATGTTTGTTCTTAACATAAGATGGTATGAAATGTGTCTGATCAAATAACACCCATTAGGGGCACCCTAAGTAAACGAGTGATGAAAAGTTTTCAGTGTTTATATCGAGAATAAGCACAATAAAACTATAAATTAGGACATCTTTACATTGAATCCATCCTTTGAATCTGAATTCAGGAAGAGAGTGTGAACTCCTACCCCCACTTACAGTTGGGTGTTTGTCCCAAATTATGGTGAGAAACTTGGGTGTAATAAAGCAAACTCTTCGTCATTGAGTAATGCATAATCTGCACATCTCTGAATTTCAATATAAATTGACAAAAAGTAAAAAACTGTATAAATAAATATAAATTTCTATATAAATTGATTAAAAAAAAAAAAAGGTAAAATACTAGGCATTTGAAAGAACCAAAAGCTAATGATGAAATGAAATATATTGGGTTATTTTGAAACAAAAATTGAAATGAAAATGAAAATGTAACAATGCTTAGAGAAAAATTGCAATAATATATTTGACACACTAGAAAAAAATAGATTGTTTTGTGTTATGGTAAATTTTTAATGGAAAATAATGTTTTAATAATACTGTGTTTATTTAATGTCGTTTTTACGCATAATTTAGAATTTGCAAGATGATAAAGGCTTCAAGAAGCCACTTTCAGTTTCATAGTACCTTTTCATTTTATATATATATATATATATATATACAGGTCTCTGATTATTACACGAAGGAATGAAAATTAAAAATATAAATTTGGTCCATGATTAAATCACAAGTGTAGCTCATTTCAATGTAGGAAGCTTTCGAGTTCTCCAGTCTATGTAGAATCTAATTGCCTGGTTTGCGGCAGATCTAAATTACCACATGGCGTGATACACGAAACCACAAAAGGGTTCATTTTGAATAACAGGCCGATAATCCGCCCTATTCAGTCATTTCAGAGAAAAAAAAGAAAAACAGCACTTCTGGTTGATTCGTCGCATAACTCCTTTTCTTCGCCAAAAACCTCACTTTAAGGAAATCAACAAGGGGAGGGGGGTCAGCATCGCTAACTTCTCATTGGAGTAGACATTTCTCAGCTCATGGTTGATCCCCAATCACGATGGAACAAATCATGGTATAGTTCATATTCAATCTGTAGTTGTCTCGACATGTGAAGGTCGCGAAAACATTTCCTAATTTCCTGAGTCTCATTATACATGACACCGAATATATGCTATCAGATTTGAGTAGCAGGTTGTTCTCATTAGTACAAAAACTAATTGCATGCATTATAACTACCCACAATGCCATTTGTCTGCAGTTAAATTTGAGTGATGGGTGATTATTATATACTTGTCAAAAAAATATACATTCCTTTCTCCTGTGAATGAAATGCCAAAACTCTTCCGGCGAGAAAAAAATGATTCAGGCATTAACAAAGTCTGCTTTCATCATTCTTGCAATAAAAAATTAAAATGAATTAACAGAAAATTAACTAAACTATGTCTATTAAAAATTAATGATACTTTCACGCATCTTGCGACGTTTATTTAATTCAATTTCGCATATAGTTTTAATTAAAAACATTGAACATTAACTTGAACAAAACTGGTGAAAATAAATGTTTAAATTAAGCTTGAACTTAGAATATTGAAAAGTAAAAAGTAACCGAATTGTTTCTCGTTTTTATGTTACCACAAAACATAATCTGCCTTAAAATTGCAAAACTTTTTAACAATTACAGTTTTGATGTTATATGTTTATGGAAATCATTTCTCCAGAACAAGTTCCTTTAAGGAAAAGATTATTCACTTTTTTTTAATAATAACATTTTAACGATTTATAGTTATTGAAACTATTACGAAGATTATAAGTCCCTCAAAGCATTTAAATGGACTTGCTAGTGTTACAGAATAAAAAAAATTACATTACATATAAAAAGTATTTCGTTTCTTTAAATCCCAGTAGGGTAACTTCTTTCAAATGCTTGAATAATAAATCGAGACGAATAATGGCCTTGAATTTATTACTTTGCTACATTTTTGTTTTCATATTTGCATGATGTATTTTACTTTTATTGCTTTTATGTAAGAAAATTGAGATTGCATAATTTATTACTATATAATTTTACATATATATATATATTTGTAAATATAGAAAATATACAAAAATAAATATAAAATATATTCAAATTGAAAAGTAAAATGCATAGAGATACAAAAATGTTTTCACTATGTATTGTTATTCGAATTCAACCTTAAATGTGAATACAATGCATTCAAGGGAGTTTTTTAAGCATGTTAAAAATGACAAAAAAAAAATTTATATGGAATAATATTACGTAACATATGTTTTATGCTTTTTTAACTTAACTCCTGATATTCATTGTACGACCATAAAATTGGATATTTTGTTTTAGGACTAAAATTAAGCGAATAATATCTCTTCCTTTCGTTTATAATTTGTTTTTATAGAGATCTATTAGTTGTATTCTGTAAATAAAATATATAATTGTTATTAAGCAGTTGTCAAAAATGGAGAATGTGATTTTTAGTAATAAAATATAAATTGCCAATGTTATTGCAATAAATGTCTTAGTGTTTACTTTCAATTTTTTATAAATAATTTTAATGCTATCACATGCAATTCTTGTTTAACACAAGTGCATTATATCTGAAGTATATTCCATCGGTCGGAATTAGAATAACTGTTAGCCATTGAAAATTTGCTGTATGAGATTCATCGTGTTTCTTTTTTAATAAGGAGCATTTATATTTTATTAGTATCTATAACCAGGAGTTGCATGTTTTCATAGAAAAAGCTATTGACTCTTTTGTTTAGATTTTCACGTCAGTTCAAGGCTTCAGTGCTGGCATTGGCCATTCTTCACCTATGAAATTCGATACAATTTTTTTGATATTTCCACATTTTCTATAGATCTGTGCGTGACTCTTTGTTTTGAATCAATTCTGGTTTGATTGAATAGTTTTCTTTTCTTAGACGGCATTGTGAATTTAACAATAAACGCCAATGGGAAATTTAATGAGCTCTTTCTCTCAACCTCACAACAGTATAGACCAGGGGTCGGCAACCTGCAGCTCGCGAGCCACATGCGGCTCTTTGGATGTGAAGTTGCGGCTCTTTAGTTCCAAACGTAAATATTATTTATTTTATCAAAAAAAACACCAACATTTAAAAATCGTTTAAACATGCATGTACGTAACGCAACAAAAGTGGACAGTTTTAAAAGAAATGCCGCGAGTTGAGGCACTTATATTCGACGCATGGAATAGTCTTCCAGATTGCTGCAGTGAGGTGAAGAAGTTGGCATTTGGAGTGCTGACTATCTTCGGATCGACATATTCGTGCGAGCAAACGTTCTCTTGCATGAATATAATTAAAAGTAAAGTAAGAAGCCAACTAAGGAATGAAAATTTAGAGTCGTGTTTGAAACTTGAAACAACAAGTTATGCGGCAAATTTATCCAAACTTTCTAAAACGAAGGCAAAGCCATCGCTCCCTTTGAATTTGTTTGCTCAATTGTTTGTTATTGAAGTACAAGTTAGTGTTGTAAGTAAATGTTTAATTGTTTTACTTAAATAATAAATAATTATCTAATAATGATATATATAAAACACTACTTATATATGAATAAATAGATATTTTTTCTTATGAATAACTAGATTATTTTTTTTTTTTATCAAAAAACTTTATTTATGCGAGTACTATTTATTGTTGGCAAGAAAATTTTGTGGCTCTTTAAAAACTTTGAAATTTTGTAAATTGTAATTTTTGGCTCTTCCGACTCAAAAGGTTTTCGACCCCTGGTATAGACTAGTCACTACTATAGCTATCAAATTTCGAACATCCGAGATGAAGAGTTGAACATTCCATTCAAAAAAAAAGGGGCCTAAAAACTCAGACAATACAATAGCATAAAAGATTACGTCAATCACGAAAAAATTGACCAACCTCGAAAAGTCACTAAATTCACCTAAAAACTAATTTATCCAAAATTTTGTACATTTTTAATGAATATTTATCCCAATTCAATTTTTTTCAGTTGATCAAAACTTTGTGTTAGAAGTATAACTGTCAATTTTAGGTACATTTGGGTGTAAATTGAAGCTAAGCATAGGCAGATACACATGAATTTTGACAAATGTATATGCATATCTAGATGCATCTTCTTATGAAGTTAATTAACCATTTCACAGTGGAATATAACTTCGATGTACGGACATTGATGCATAGAGAGCATTAAATATGAACCAAACATATCAAGGTATAATATTGCATACATTCTATTACTTGCTCAAAACAGTGGAGGAATGGACAATTTATTGACTTAAGATTTCCACACCAGAGTTTACCAGATAGTACATACCAGAGGGGAAAAAATAACATTTTCTGTTCAGTTTGCTTGTTAAATCACTAACTAAGTTCATCAAATTAGATGTCCAAAACGATAGTCAGATAGATACAGACTGGAATTCATGTAATTCATTGGGAGAACATTCATTCAGTATGTAAGATCAACCTATTTGACTATTAATATTTTGGTATGCTGCCAAAA
The DNA here is from genome assembly GCA_021605095.1 of Caerostris extrusa. Taxonomy (NCBI): domain Eukaryota; kingdom Metazoa; phylum Arthropoda; class Arachnida; order Araneae; family Araneidae; genus Caerostris; species Caerostris extrusa. The sequence goes on from BPLR01001414.1 coordinate 24,017, forward strand.
GTATTTAACATATTTCTAAATAATGTATTACAATGTAATATAAGATTCGACAAAATTGTAAATATTTGTAATACAATGTTTTATTCAACCCTGCAGCTTTACTATCTATGACAGAATCTTAAAATGCTTTTTTTCTTTGTAGTGGTTTACTCCACACTATTGGATATAGTTACAGACATAACATACACCACTATTCTACCGCTCCAGTTAATGTCTCCAGAAATATATATGAGTTCCAGACGTTTACTATTTGATGAGAGCTTGTCAGTGGTTCTGCATCCCTACACTCCTTTCTGTTTCCGCATTTCAGAGCGTTTCTGTTCCATAATGACAGCGTGACATTCTTATTTTTCGAATTAGAATCCAAAGGGAATAAGTTCGATCAGTTCCTTAAGAAATTCAAAACTCAATCACTTCGACGTCGGGGGAGAGAGAGATGGAAAACCGTGAAAAGTCTGGGGCACGAACATAAATCAAAACACGGCACGGCATTGGAAATGTCTTAGTTAAAATGCGTCCATGTTTTATGTATGTATGGGAAAAGCTGGTTTTCTTACAAAACGCAATGTCGTCGGCGTGTTTGTTGTGTGTGCGGTGTAAAGAATAAAGACCCAATTCTTTTAACAGTGGAAGACTGAAATATAAATACGAACTTCTTGGAGGAAGAGGAAATAAAGGATTCATAACAGGCTTACGTTTGTTTTCCAGTGTGAGGATTCTCCAAAATATTGGCTTTCAGATTCTTGGTTTGCATAAAAGGAAGAGGTAAGATATGGCATAATATAAAAGATTTTAAAGGGTCGATATTTCCGAGGAGCCAACTTGTCTCATTTCATTTTGTACTACAACAGACTTTAAAACAATATGTGGAGAATTTCTAGTCCATTCACTGTAAGTAAACAATTCCAGCAGGAAAACTCAAGATGCTGAATATAAATATCTCAATAAAGGTACGGTAGATACATATGTGAATATTTACAAAAGAAATTTAATGTAAAATATATGATAAAAAGCCCCCTTCTTAATTCAGTAGTAGTGCATGTTATTTTTTTGCAAGAAAGGAAGGGTTCGATTTACACTGCTTATATACTGTACAAGCACATTTGAAAAATGGTGGAAATATTAAATTAGCGACAATCTACCACACTGATAAGTGGATTTTCAGATTTTTCCAGTACGACAAGTAAATGTTGGCCAGTTTTCTCTAAAAAAATTTTCATCACTTCCCCCTAAGGTAGACTTCCACTTGACAAAATCTCACGGCATAGAAAGCCAGCTAATCAGCGTTCAGGATTCTCTAATGTTGTGCTTATTTGTATTACATTGTTTTTAAATTTTTTAAAATAATTTACCTTATCTATTTTTATATTTTTTATATATTCTCACATTTCATATTTTTCCTTTTTTAAATTTTAAATTTTGATACTTTCTACTTTTTTTGAAAAATTTTTATTTTCAGCTTCCGTAACTCCAAAAGTGAATTTTGCGAAAAAGGTTTTCTATCTTCATCCTGTGTCCATTCAATGTCACCCACATCATTTCCATTACCCTCACATCATTCCATCATTATATACGGATATCTCAGCTCTAGGCTTAGTGGTATGTTGCGTTGTAGTATTAGTAGTAATCGGAGTTCTGATTTTCGTTTGACTGACATTCTACGAAGTGAGCTTTTTAGCATGCAGTGGAAAACTATTCTAAATTCTCTACGGAAAAAGATTCCCCCACTGAATCGGTTTTATGCTCCATAGAAAAACTGGTTATCTGAATTTCAAATAGCAGTATTGCCGCATTTTGTTATGCGATGTAAAGAAAACAGTCGGCTATTTTAACAGAAGCAAGAATACTAAACTATTCCTGGTGAACGAAAACCAGTTGCAGTTTATTTGATTTTCTCGAAATATTGACTTTCAAACTTGATTTACCAAAAAAAGAGGAAAGGCATGGAAGATATCCAAGAAACATTAGACAACATTTTGATAATTAATAAATAAAGTTGTCAAATATGTTTGTAATCCTTTTTAATAGTTCTAGCATGAATACTAGAGTCTCTGGATACAAAAAGCCTGAATGAATGTATGGTAGTTAGTTACGCATGCATATTTACGAGTATGCATTTGTAAAATCTAAAACAATTAATTATAATTTCTTATAGTGCACACTGGTTAGTTGTGCAAGCTTTTGATAATATTACTACCATTGGTGCAGCATCTTTATACCATAATGTGAAAAATAATATTGTAAAACAAATTTAGAGAGTGGCCGGTATCCATAATCGGAGAGTGAATGAATTTATTGATTGAAATAAATTCATTCAGCTTATTGATTAATGAATTTCCTTCAATAGACATGCAAAATGTAGCATTACTCCAATCATCTGTTAAAACTTTATCGGATGAGCTTGCTTTGTTATCTTCCACATGAAGCAAATTATGGTTGCCACTCAAAAAAGGAGTTTGTCGCTGAGAGCACATCCAAAATTCCTCCTCCTTAGCTCAATTCTACCTCTTATTTAACAAAAATCAATGTGGGTCTGGACAGTTTGTAGTTACATAACTCCTTCCCTTCACAAACGATTCACCAAATGCATGGATATTGTAAACATGTTATATGAGATAAAAAAAGTTTGTTTAACTTTAAAAGTAACAAAATACGCCCGTGTGATAAGCGTTTTACTAGTGGCTTATCATAAATCAAAATAAATAAATCATATACATTTTTTTTCTAGTAATTTTTTTTACTATGTTTAATTTTTGAATGTGCAAAATTATTGAAAAAAAAGAATAAATTAACCAATCCCTCAAAATTCGATGGTATGCAAACAGATGTCTGCGAATATTTCTTGAATATTTTTACTTAGCTTTGGGCTTAAATTTGATGAAACCAAATGTTTGAAATTTGAATGCTAATACATTTCATTTATTAAGATTTAAGGCAATTTACGATTATTTTGCTATTGAAATTCCATCACTTGAATGCTTCATGAATTTTTACCTTTAACACTGAAAAATAATGTATTTACAAAAAAATCATAATAATGATAATGAATCAGATATAGAAATTATTTATGCATTTATAAAAGATATATTTAATTAAATAATTAATTGTTATATTCAAAAGTTCAACATTATACTAGATAACTCAATTAAAACTTGCTACATTATATACATTCAAAATGACGTAAGCTGCTATATATAATGGGAACACAAAATATTAAAAGCATTCAAATATTTACATATATTCTAATATTTCCTTTAATAGAAATTAATTTATCATCCTGCTGATAAACAGATCAATATTTTTAATCTATATCGCAATCTTTTCATTTCACGAGCAACTAAACCTTTAATCACTCAAACCCCTGGTGGATGGTTAATTTAACTACAAACAAATGTCAAATAAATTTATTCCATTCACAGACCAGAATTTCAACCGTACCATGTCCATTCATCTAAAGTTAATTAAATTCATAGTCAGCTTCTCCAAAATACTGGACTGGACTTGAATGTCATCGTGGACCGTTTATCTGCACATTGATTACGCTATGGTAATCGGTTAAACAGATTTCATTCCAGCATATCCCTCCAAAGCAAATGCGTTATGTTGTAGAAGCTTTGGTGCTCTAGGTAAAGGTTTGTTTAATTTGTTGCGAAATATAGAATTTAATTTAGGCGCAGTAGTTTCAATAAAATTTTACATGCTTCATATTATTTTAGGCTGTTAAGATTAAATTTAGGTGCCTGATATCTGTAATGTCATGTAAATTTTATTGCATATTCCTAAATATTAATTTAGAACAGACATAAAACAAATTTAAATAATTAAAATATTTTCATTTCTAAATGGTATCGGTTGAAAAGGTTTCATTTTAATCTACACCTATAGGATAAGTGCGTTGTAACGATAAAACCTTGGGGCCATAGATAAATATTTTTGATTACTTAATAATAAGATGAAATTTACTTTACACTGCTTATTAAAATTACTTTGAACTTGAAGAAATTCTGTAATATATGTTATATACAATATATATAGCATACAATGTATGCTATTTATAATATATGTTGAATACATAATATATGTTATTTTTATCGTTGTTTCTTTTCCCACTTGGTCAACAACAACATCTAGACCAAGTCCATAAACCCATGTGTTCTCAAACGAATGTAAACCGACGAGTCGATAAAGGGTAAATAAGTAATAAAAAAAAACAAATTGAAGTCAATTCCTACTTTTTTTTTTTTTTTCATTATATTGCAAAAAGTCCTTTATAAATAATTTTCATTCATTTTTTTAAGTTTACATGGGGCGCCATCTATTGGTAGATACATGCAACTTAAATCTAAAAAAACTAAAATTAATTAATTAAATTTAATTAATGAATCAATAATTGAAAAAAAAACTGTATTAACATCCAGTGTGATCCACTACCAGTTCAAAAAATGCAGTTGAACTTGAGTGGATGAATAAAAAGTATTTTATTAACGATTGAAAATTTGAACAAGATATATATAGGGAGAGTGTGAGCTAATAGAAGGAATTGAAAAAAAAAAGCTTCTTTGTCCTTAACCTTGCGGCACGAAGACATGGGGCACCGAAAGGAGAGAGATCTGACTTTAAGCCACCCGGTTACGACATTGGGTACCCATTTTAGTCGCCATTTGCGGCATGGGCTACAATGGGGCTATTCTAATACAGACCCACAAGGGGAGAATATATGTAAACAAATGTTATAACGGAAGAAAAACTAATATAAACATTAATAAATTAGATTCATCATGGAAGAAAGATTATAATTGTATGTAAGAAGGTGCACTTTTTGATGTCATTTCACATTGAAACGAACACACTAAGGGTCAATATATGGAAAAGTATAGATTGGTACCTTGAGCCAAACCCCTTACCCACTTCGACTTCCACACAAAAACAATACACACATATATAAATGGTAAATCCATTGATGCTAAATTTGTTCCACATTAATGACTATGATAGCATGAAAGTGCACTTTTTGATGTCCTTGCACATTGAAACGAGAGTACTTAAAGGCCAATATATGGAAAGGTATACCTTAGTACCTGGAGCTCAACCCCTCATCCTTTTCTACCTCCACTCCAAAACAATACAAACATATATAAAAATTAAAGCCATCGATGCTAAATAGTTTGAACATTAATGTCTATAACAACTATGATAACATGAATTATGATGAAATATTATTATATTGATGAAGTTACGATAATTGTTGAATAATTCTTATTCCAGCATAATCTTCGAGATGTTATCTCAATAAGAAATATCATTTCTAAGATACAATGAAGTTAAATTTATGCTTCAGTAATAAGGTGTGGTGCAATTCTGTATAGACCTCCTGATATTTCATGATATTGAGTTATCAAACATCTACAATGTTTGATGTATGCTTAAATATAAATCTAGAATATATACACTCAAGTGTATTTAGTAAAACCAATTAATGATGACTTTTTGTCTTTATATTAAGTATATTATGGCAATAGTTGAATATGAATTATTCCAGCATACTTTGAAAATAAATGCATTGTACTGTAAAATGTTAGAATACTAATAAAAATTTGTTTTATTTATCATGATGCGATTATATTTAACTTATACTTCAATTTTAGCTAGCTTTTCAGTTTTAGCTAAAATTCTAAGATTTGTTTTCTTAATTTTACCTTAACTGCAATTAAAATGAGTTATTTAATATATGCATGTTATAAACTTGTTTAATACATGTTTTTAACTATAAATCTGAAACAGCTGAAAATATATATAAATATTTAAATGGTTAATATTATTTTTATTGCCTCTGCATTATATAATAAATGTTGTTTGTTGAGTTTCTGCTATTTGTTGAAGTATTTCTTATTAAGGTAATAAAAGATTTGTTTTCAAATAAACTGTGGTAGGAACTACATAAAACCATGAATAAACTCGACCTGAAAAATTTGTTATTCTTGTCCAATGCTCATAAATAAAATTAAATCATTTGCTTCTTCTTCGCCATGTACAGATGAATTGTGTTCACAAAGAACTATTCATTGTCCAGAGAAAAGTGTTTACATGGGGCATACTATTATTAACATGGAATTCGTAAATTCATGGAAAGTTTTTCTCATTTATTAATAGATAAAAGCAATTTTTATACTTTTGAAATTCACAACCCTTTCTCAAAATATAATGATGTAAAGTAGTGATCAGATTTTTGCATTGATTCCAATGTTAAAACTAATATGCTGTGATGCATAACAACGTCATCTACAAAGGCATTTATAAAATTATTTTTTATTTCAATTTTATATTCTAAATCTTATTTATTCTGTTTAATAAAAGGTTTAAAAATACAAAGGTTTGTTAAAAATAAGTTAAAAGTGTGAAGTTAAAAAGCTGTTACACATTTAAAATTTATCAAAGAGTATAAAAGTATATGTTTGGCAAATTATTATTTTTTTCAAGGCCGCACTGAAAGTTGTTTGTAAGGTTTCAAAATATAGATCATTAATATATGATCATTAATTTATAATCGTTATATATATCATTAATTTATGAATAACAACATTGTGAAGCTGTGCAATACGCTGTAGTTTTTATTATTTTTGCTTCCCTATTAATCCTTCACCAAACAATATATAGATACATTCTAAGTTTTAAAAATATCATTTTATCTATTCACTCACTCTAACCGGCTCTTCCACTTTCCTTTTGTTTGTTTGTTGTTGTTATTATTCGCACATTTTTAGGCTACAAAACTAATATGGGAAGGAAAATTACATATTCCAAATACGGTAAGCAGTAAATATACACATTGTTTAAGTAATATGCAAATAGATTTTCATAAGTTTCTTGATTCTATACTCCTTCGTTGGCGCAATACCATGGTGGGCTAAGGCCGTCTGCCTACTGGCAGATTTCGAGACAGGAGATGTTTTCTTTTTGCCCCCGCAAAAAGGCTGTACGCCGAAAGTTGTCAACTGTACGCCGAACAATCATATCAGACCTGGAACTACGGTTTAAAGTGGATTCCGACCAATAAAAACATCCAGGCAGCGTCAGCCTGCGGCAAATCACTTGGCCCTCATTCCCCTGATACTAACCAATTGGCGAGCGCTCTCTGGCCTTTGGCCTCAGGCTTCAAGTTCGAATCTGTGGAATGAATGTTTGTTAGTGGCTCGGAATCCACTTTAAATTGAAGGTCCCAGGCTGTGTGTTCGAGATGACCTCCCACCGTTCACCATAATCCCTAGTGTGTTGGTAAACAAAAAAGTTTGTTTACGCTTTTCAATATGTTTACGGCATCGAAAACTGGCCCCTAATTGTACCGAATTTAAAACTTAACTTTTAACTTCTTTTATTTTGTATCTTGCTTTTTTATCAATAAAGTATTTTTAAATCTTTTTTTTTTTTTTTGAGTACCACTTTAATTTGAATTTTTGAAACTTTTATCTTTTATTTACTATCAATAATTAAGCAGCCTATTAGAATTCTAAACATATATATGAATTAAATGAGGAGGTTTAAGGGGTATTTCCCCCTGTTGGTAACTCGGTAAAAAACGGTACGCCAGTTGCCAGACCGTAGACCGACAAACCAAACCAAAACCCCTGATACTAATCCGCCTATCAAATCATGTACTTTTCAATATAGTAAAATTATCAATAAACGTAAAAATATAATTTATTGTATTCCATTGCAGATTTTTTAAATTTAAATCCATTAGTTGTTGGTTTCATAGAATTAAAATAGTTACAATTAAAAATGTTTACATTTTTAATACAATTATCAAATTTTTAACAAACATTGAAAAAGGATATGATTTACTGTAATTTTAAATGTTCTTAGCTTAATATTTGCTGAACAGTTTGATTCAATCAAGAATATAGACTAATGTAAAATACATTTTATTCATGATATAAATATATTTTTGTCGTTTTTTATAATAAAAAAACTTAAATTATGACGTGGCCGATTAATTTTAAAGAGATCAACATTAATATGTTTGCTAAAAACTTTGACAATATTACCCAATATCATTAAAAAACACATCTGTATGTATGAATGAAAAATAATTTAAAACTCTTCATTACAAACAACACTGTTATATGAACTAAAGTCCACTTTATTTCACAGTACATAATAAAAACAATACATTATCCTTTAATTGCACTTGATGCATTTATCTAACGAACAATAAAAAAAAAAGACTCCATGAAAGCATTCTTCTTTAAAAAAATGAAAGTTCTTCTTTATGCATTCTATCAGAATCGATATTTCATTCCTATTCCAAGAACAAACTCAATAAAATTTAGCGCCAGCTTGCATTTAAAATCACTTTTCCTTTAACCAAACAAACAAACAAAAAAATGGTGAATCCATTGTAGTATCCACCCCGCCTGAATGTATAACAAGTTTGCTTGTTGATGTCAGGCAACGGACGCTGAGGCAATAACGTCTTGTCGACCAGTTCATTGCCGTTATTACAAGGTCGTTAGGAAACAGGTATCTAATGGAAAACGTTCGATTTTTCCATTTTAACGATCCCCTGCCTTCACTGACTCTTTGACATTATAGCAGCCATTTCCGAGCCAGTCACTTCTGGCAGCCCACCATTAGCGAGGAGTATTCCTGCAAAAATGGGGCTTTAAGGACCCCAGAATTCCACCCCATCCCATGATTTTATAAACAGGATGAACTAACATTGAAGAATCCAGGATGGAAATTTATGCTGGATATCCTAAAGGAATAGATTTTGTCAAATCACCAATATGAGAAAGCTTGTTTAATTTGTACGATTAAAAATTGCCAGAGAGAAAACTTAATGGCAAGAAAGTATCCGCGATTAAAAATTTGTTTGGAATGAAATTTCATTCTGATTTCATGAGAATTGCTAGTCGTTAGATTTTCTAATGAAGTACATTTGTTCTTAATTGGAGGATTTACAGGTTTAAAAAAAAGAATCCTTAAATCTCTAGAGACTGAAATTCAATAGGGTTAATGATTTAAACATTTGCCGTAAGTAGATTTAATGTGTCTGAATCTCTAACATATTGCGAGCATCCAATTTTGCAAAGTATGTCAGTTATATTCAGCTCATCAACGTGAAATTAAACTAACGATAATCTTACAGCATAGACTAATGGCATGTAAATTATGAAAGAGCATGCGGGATTACGAATTTTAAATCCTTTAAACTATTTTAATTATACTTCTAGAAACCTCCACCAAACGTCCTCCATGTTGAACCAATGAACCACCACCAAATTCGACATGGTATTTCCAGGAGTTAATTAATAATTTTTTGGGAATTTTATCTTTTTTTTCTCATTTTTTATAATATTCAATTATTTTACATTCTATAAATTACATTTTTTAATTACACAATCGTTATTTTTTTAAACTATTCTTTTTATATAAAAAATTCTACGTAAAATATGAAAGTACAAATCTTAAGGGATTGTATGTTCCATTCAATTTGCGATTTATTTTTATTTAATATAAAAGATTTCCCTACATGCAAATGAAGTTTTAATAATTTCAAGTATAAAGTCTTTTATTTTAAATAATTCTATAAACATACTGTTATCACAATTTAGAAAAATTTAACAGTATCACTGCCATTTAAATTTTTATTTTGTAACAGAATGCATTCATCAAAATCCTCTAATTATTTCAGTTAAACACTTTTTATCTGTACATATATGAATTTAGGTGTGTTACCAGATATAACAAAAATATAAAATTATAAAAAATTTCTTTGAATTTATTACTTTGATCCAAAATTTCATAGTCAAAGATTATTAAAAAAAATTATTGATTTACGAAAAAAATTGATTATTCTCAAATGAATAAAAAACTTTATTTTATTGCTATAAGTCTTTAAAGCCAATATATGGTGCCACCCTTAAAAAACTGTCTAACGCCACTAATAAGGTTATTCTATAAAAATAAAGTGGAAAAATTTGCAATGTTTTTTTTTTATAAACACTCTTGCAATTTTAAAATAATCAGTAACAGATTAAAGATGGAAAAAAATATTGGGAAATAATGAGAAGAATGATTGTTTTGTTTAAAATGAGAATGATTGTTTAGTTAGAATGAGAATGATTGTTTTATTTAGAATAATAATGTTTGTTTATTTACAATAAAAAATTTATTTAGAATACGAATGGTTGTTTTATTTACAATAAGTATGTTTTTATTTCTTTAATTAATATTATTTAAAGAGAGTTATTTAAAATTTGAAACCTTAATTTCTGCTCACATTTTTTTTTTTTCTTAATAAAGTTTATGAAAACTTAGCATGTTTGATTTTCTGAAATCAGGCAGCATCCAGTCATATTTACTAGCATTAGAATAAAATTAATTGGTGACTGTATATAGTCATTATAAGAACTATTGTTTTACTTTTTTACTATGGTTTAAAGTTTATTTGATTTAATTTTTAAATAGTATCCAAACAAAAGAAATGAATATATTGAGTTTTTCTATTCATTGAATTCATGTTAAACTTTAGGTCCTAGTCTAATTAGCATAAAATGTTGACAAAATGACCGTAGAGCAACAAACCAAACCCTATACGTTATGAGGTTAAAAAAATAAACATTGAATTTCCGTTATCCATTCCCTTAAAAATCTAATTTGCACATTTCTCAGCATAGAACAAAACAAACAAAAGATAAACTTAAAAACGATTTAGTTTCGATTGAAATTATTACTTTTAAATTCTCTTGTTAGATATCTCCATTCATGAAATAAAGTCATTTTACAAGTCTGCACATCACGTTTTTAAAGAAGAAATCTGAGAAAATGCATTGATTTTATTAAGATAATACAGCATTCATTTTTAACAATGAATCAAATCCTTTATTTTTTATCTCTCCTCTTTCTTTATAATAGGAAATATTTATTTCGTTTCTTAAAAATGATAAATCTGTTTTAAAAAAAATCAATACTTCTTTTTAGTTGAATCTAAATCGAGCAATACTTCTGCGCCTCAAACTACTAAAAAAAAGGCGAATTATTTCGGTATTGGAAAAAAGATAAATAAATATATATATAAACACTCTTTGTAGTTGTATTATAGTGTGCAGTAAAGTAAAAAAAAAACAGCTTATAATCTAACAGATAGCCGTCATTATAATAAAAAAAATAAGTAATGCGATATCTCTAAGAAGCAGTTCTTATAAACACAAAAAAAAATTATAATCTCTTTTGTGCTGTGTTATCCATTAAGTCGGTGGTGCATATCAATGATATGGAAAAACAAGGAACGGAAATACGCTAAAAAGAGGATTCAAAGCTTTATTTGGCGAGTTTTTTTTATGTGAGGTCCTAGTTCTTTGCTGGGAAAAAAAATCATCATATATCCGCTCAAAATGCAAGAGATATTCTCTAGTTTTATAGGATTAAAAAGAAAAAAAGGAGGCTATTTGTTGTAATGCACCTGCTGTTGTGTTATTTTATTCACTTTATTTCTTTTCCTCTCAGTTGGTTGGGTTTCTCATATCTTAAATAATTTTACTCAACCTGGCGTGCATAAACTAATCGAAAGAGATTAAAAATAGTATAAGTCAGTAAAACGAAAAAAAAAAAATATCTTTTTTATTATACGGGAGTTACACTTTGAAGGAAAATTATCAAATCAAATTTGAAAATATAAAACTACAAAAAGATTTTTAAAACAGAATTAGTAAAAATTAAATTTGCACTTATTGTACATTTTTTTTTCTTTTTTAGGTTGTTGACTGTGACCTTATCGTTTGTGTAAAATGTCACGTCAAAATATTCATTAGTGTGAGTTATACTTGACGTTGTGAGACAGCGAAACTGATTTCAGCGATTTTTGAAATGTTTAAATTAATTCGAAAAGACCTTGCAATAAATTTTGTTTGCGGAATGAATATTCGTGTGCGGAAACGTATAGAATGCTGCAGAAGGCATTCGGTGAGCAAAACTATATCGGAAAGAAATATATTGCGTTTATATGAAGCAGTTCTTATAAACACAAACACAAATTTTAATCTCTTTGTGCTGTGCTATCCATTAAGTCGGTGGTGTATATCAATGACCTGAAAAAAAAAAAGCAGAAATATGCTAAAAAAGTGAATGACGCTAGAGTACGTTAATGGTGAATGCATTGTAGCATCCATCCCCGCCTGCATTCATAACAAATTTGCTTTTTGATGTCAGGCAACCGGACTCTGAGACAATAACGTTTGTCGGCCAGATCATTGCCGTTATCACAAGGTCGTTAGGAAACAGGTATCTAATGGAAAAAGTTCGATTTTCCATTTTACCCATCCTATGCTTTCACTGACTCTTTGACATTATAGCAGTCACTTCTGGCAGCCACCAATTAGCCAGGAGTATTCCTGCAAAAATGGGGCTTTAAGGACCCTGTAGTATTCCACCCCATCCCATGCTTTTATAAATAGGATGAACTAACATTGAAGAATCCAGGATGGAAATTTATGTTGGAAATTCCCAAAGAAATCGATTTTGGCTAATCATTAATATGAGATAGCTTCTTTGAATTTTCTAGCTTCAAGGACGATTAAAAAATGCCAGAGAGGACTTAATAGCAAAGAAAGTATTTGCGATTTAATGTTTGGAAGCCATTTCGAGCTAGTCACTTCTGGCAGACCACCAATTAGCGAGGAGTATTCCTGCAAAACTTGGGCTTTAAGGACCGCCCCCTTGTCACTCGGACATCAGGTCCCAGATTCGATATATTCCACCTATAAAATCATGTACTTTTGAATATAATAAATTTAAATAAATCTAAAAACATAATTTGTCGTATTCTATTGCAGATTTTATTGATAAAAATACATCAATTGTTGCTTTCATAGAATTAAAATAGTTACAATTAAAAATGTTTATATTTTTAATAGAAATATTACATATTTAACAAAGAGTGAAATTAAATTCCTTTTTTATGTAAGGAAAGGTAACTGTATTTCACTGTAATTTTTAGTGTGGTTAGTTTAATTTTTACGGAATACTTTGATTTAATCCTGAATATACAGACTAGCGAAAAATATAACTATATTTTATTGATCAACCATTTAAATTAACCAATCAATTTTAAAGATATCAACATTAGTACTTTAATTAAAAAATTTTTGAAAATATTATCCACGTATCATTAAAAAACATATTTGTAAAAACATCTGTCAGCAAAAAAATAATAATAACAATTTAAAAATATTCATTATACAAAATACTATTATATGAACTGAAGAACACTAAATTTTTACATAATTTTTATATTATGTATGTAAAAAAGTGGACATTATCCATTAATCGAACTTGAGGCTTTTAACTAACAAACAAAAAAAAAAAAAAAACAAGACTCCATAAGAAAGTAGTCTTCTTGGCAAAAAAAAAAAGTTCTTCTTTATGCATTCTACCAGAATTGATATTTCATTCAATTCCAAGAACAATCTCGATAAAATTTTGCGCCAGCTGCATTTAGAACACTTTTTTGCCTTTAAACAAACAAACAAACAAACAAAAGGGTGAATACATTGTACCATGCACCCCCGCCTGAATTCATAACAAGTTTGCTTTTGTTGATGTCAGGCAGCCGGACACGGAGGCAATAACGTCTTGTCGGCTAGTTCATTGCCGTTATTACAAGGTCGTTAGGACACAGGTATCTAATGGAAAACGTTCGATTTTCCAGTTTAACGATCAACAGCTTTCACTGAATCTTTGACATTATAGCAGCCATTCCGAGCCAGACACTTCAGGCAGCCCACCAATTAGCGAGTAGTATTCCTGCAAAAATGGGGCTTTAAGGACCCTGTAGTATTCCATCCCATCCCCTTCCACGATTTTATAAATAGGATGAACCAACCCTGAAGAATCAGGATGGAAATTTATGCTGGAAATCCCAAAGGAATCGATTTTGCCTAATTACTAATATGAGAAAGCTTTCTTTAATTTGCAAGATTAAAAGGACAGATAGGACTTAATGGCAAGAAAGTATCCGCGATTAAAAATTTGTTTGGAAAATGAAATTTCATTCTGATTTCACGCGAATTGCTGGTCGTTAGGCTTTCTAATGAAGTACAATTGTTCTTAATTGGAGGATTTACAGGTTTAAAAAAGAATCCTTAAATCTCCAGAGAGAGAAATTGAATAGGTTTAATGATTTAAACATTTGACGTAGGTAGATTTAATGTTTCTGAATCTCTAACCTATTGCGAGCATCCAGTTTCAGAAAGTATGTCATTATTCCAACTCATCAACGTTAAATCAAACTAATGATAATTTTCCAGTATAGACTAATGGCATGTAAATTATGAAGAGCATGAGGATTACGAATTTTAAATCTTTTTAAACTATTTTAATTATAGTTCTAGAAACCTCCGCTGCTAACATAGAATGTGAAAAGAGGAAAATGAAACTAAAACAATTTTTTATGAGAAAAGATATCTAAGTAGACTAATATTTTTAAATTCTATCTTTTCTTTTGTCGATTTTTATAGTATTCAATTATTTTACATCTCATAAGTTATATTTTTAAATTACTCTATCATTATTTTTTAATTTGCTCCTTTTATATAAAAATTTCAGCCTAAAATATAAAAGATACAAATCTTAAAGTTGTAGTGCGCAGGTTGGGCAGCCAGATTGTAGCAGGGTGTTGTACGGATGATATACTTTGTGGCAGAGATTTGAGGGCACACAGCTTTATTGACACACTCACAAACACCACACATTATACAATTATAGATATACAAATATTTAATACATTTAAACACTATAATAATAATAATAAAATTAACATTTATATTAAGACGTAGCCGATTAATTTTGAAGAGATCAACAATAATACGTTTGATAAAAATTTTGACAATATCATTGAAAAACATGTATCATTAAAAACCCAAGCTGTTATGCCAAAGCTAAAAGGCAAACACATATGTAACAGGCATCTGTCTGCAAGAAAAAATAATTTGGAGTCATTCATTGCGAACAATACCGTTATATGAATTTAAGATCATTTTATTTTACAGTACAAAATATAAAACAACAAATATTCATTAAGGTATAATGCCTTAATTGAACTTGATGCTTTTATCTAACAAACAAACAAAAAAAAGACTCAATGAGAAAGTCTTCTTCTTTGCAAAATAAAAAGGGCTTCTTTATGCATTCTATCAGAATCGATATTTCACTCCTATTCCAAGAACAAACTCGATAAAAATTTTGCGCCAGCTTGCATTTAAAACACTTTTTCCCATAAACAAACAAACAAAAAAAAATGGTGAATACATTGTAGCATCTCACCCCCGCCTGAATTAATAACAAGTTTGCTTGTTGATGTCAGGCAACCGGACACGGAGGCAATAACGTCTTGTCGGCCTGTTCATTGCCGTTTTTACAAGGTCGTTAGGAAACAGGTATCTAATGGAAAACGTTCGATTTTCCTTTCTAACGATCCCCTGCTTTCACCTGACTCTTTGACATTATAGCAGTCAGTCATTTCGAGCCAGTCACTTCTGGCACCCCACCAATTAGCGAGGAGTATTCCTGCAAAATTGGAGCTTTAAGCACCCTGTAGTATTCCATCCCATCCCATGCTCTTATAAACAGGATGAGCCCCAACTCTGAAGAATCAGGATGGAAATTTATGTTGGAAATCCCAAAGGATTCGATTTTGCCTAATCACTAATATGAGAGAGGTTCTTTAATTTGCACGATTAAAAAATGCCCGAGAGGAACTTAATGGCAAGAAAGTACTATCGCGATTAAAAATTTGTTAGGTTTTCTAATGAAGTACATTTGTTCTTAATTGGAGGATTTACAGGTTTAATGAAAATTCTTTAAATCTCTAGAGACTGAAATTCAATAGGTTTAATGATTTAAACATTTGACGTACATTTCTTGCAGCATAGACTAATGACATGTAAATTATAATCTTGAAGAGCATGAGGATTACAAATTTTAAATCTTTTAAACTATTTTAATTATATTTCTAGAAACCTCCACATTTAAGATAGCTTGTGGAAAGAGGAAATATGAAACTAAAAACAATTTTTATGAGTAAAGGTACCAAAGTAGACTAATAATTTTTGTGAATTCTGTCTTTGTTTTTCTCGATTTTTATAGTATTCAATTATTTTATATCCTATAAATTTTATTTTTAAATTACGCTATCATTATTTTTCATACTGCCCCTTTTATATAAAAATTTCTGCCTAAAATATGAAAGTACAAATCTTAAGGTTGTAGTGTGCAGGTTGGGAAACCAGATTGTAATATGGTGTTATTCTGATGAGATATTTGTGGTACAGATTAGAGGGCACCCAGTTTCATTTTCACTAACCAATATCACAACAATCAGAGATATACAATATTTAATACATTTAAAGACATATAATTATAGATTCGTGGAATTATACCACTTATAAGCTGAAAATCAATACTCAGTTACCACGCGCACGGTGATTGAAATATACTTTTTCTCCAGGGGAGAGTCTGTAGGCCAACTGACCATTTCTCCTGAACGCCACGGGGGAACTCCACGGGGAAGGGGAAGAACAGGTTCGAGAACTCATGTCAGTGTGCAGGAGGAAACACGGTTACAAGGTAGTATTGTATTTTTAAATTCAATTTTAGATTGATTATCATTTAATATAAAGGTTTTTCTACATGCAGATGAGGTTTTAATAACTTCCAATATACAGTCTTCTATTTTTTAAGTATTCTTTAAGCATACTTTTATCAAAATTTAGAAAATTTAACATTTTCACAGTAATTAACTTTTATTATTCTGTAACAGTATGCATTCATCAAAATAATCTACTTTTTTAATAAAATACTTATTATGTGTATATATATGAAATTATGTTATGTGAGCATGTTATCAGGTATAACAAAAAAACTATAAAATTTTTTTGTCTCTGAATTTATTACTTCCATCCAAAATTTCTTAGTAAAAAGATTAGGAAAAAAAAAATTGTATTGATTATTCTCAAATAAACAAAAACCTTATTTAGTTGCCATAAGTCTTCCTCACCACCATATGGTGCAAACCTTAAAAAACTGTCTAACTCCACTAATAATGTTATTCTAAAAAATGAAGTAGAAAAATTTCGCAGTATTATTTTTTTTTTGCAAACACTCTTGTAATTTTAAAATAATTATTAATAGATTAAATGATGGAAAAAAAATATTGAGAAATCATAAGAAGAATGATTTTTTTTATTTATAATTAAAATGTTTTTTTTTGTATTTAGAATATGAATGATTTGTTTTTAGGCAATTAATATTATTCAAAGCGTGTTATTTAAAATTTTAAATCTTTATTTCAAGTCATATATTTTTTTCTTGATAAAAATGTATGAAAACTTATTAAAAGGCAACATCGAGTCATATCTGTTAGTATTAAAATAAAAACTGTTTACTTGCAACTGTATACAGTCATTATAAAAACAATTGCGTAACTACTCTTTTTTAAAGTGTATGCGATTCAATTTTCAAATAGTAGCCTAGCAAAAGAAATGAATATTCGAGTAGTACGGGCCTTGTGGTCGAGTGACTGTCGATTATGGAGTCGCACATAGACAGTCAGGATGTCTGGTGGGATTTCCCTTTGTGTCCTCCTTATACTACACCCAAATGAAGGGTAGTTACTTTTAAAAGAGATTTTGACTTTTGTTTTATGTCTTACCGGATTATATTTGTGTATAACACAAAATCTGCAAATGTGCCAAAAGTATAACACAAAATAGTTATGGCGTTATTGACAATATACAATTATGGCGGCATGATAGACAATTGCCTAGCGCTCTCAGCCTTTGGTATCACAGGCTTCAGATTCTAACTTAGAGTTGGCATTGATGTTTGCCAAGGGTTCGGAATCCACATTTAGCTGTACGGTCTAATTAGCCTAAAGTGTGCATAAAATGATCGTAGGGTGACAAACCAAACCTGCTACTGTTATGAGGTTAAAAAAAGTAAACATTGAATTTCACATACAATAAATTAGAAAATATTTACAGCTATCATCCACTTAAGATAAATTATTTTTAAAACGGTGCTATTAACATCAAACTAATTTTTATCCGTTAACTTAAAAATATAATTTAAGCATTTCTCAGTATCGAACAAAGCAAACAAAAAAGAACTCGAAATGATTTAGTTTCGATTGAAATTATTACTTTTAAATTCTCTTGTTAGATATTTCAGTTCATGAAAAGTCATTTTACGTCACTTTTACGTCGCTATTCACGTCTTTAAAAAGGAGAAATATGCGAAAATTCATTGATTTTTATTAAGATAATATAGCATTCATTTTTAACAATGAATCAAATCCCTTCTTTTTACCTCTGCTTATTTTTTTCTTTCTTTATAATAGGAAATATTTCTTTCGTTTCTGAAAAATGATAAATTTGTTTTTAAAAAAATCAATACTTCTTTAAAGAAATTTTCTTGAATCTAAATTGAGCAATACTTCCGGGTGCCTCAAACTACCAGAAAAGGCGAATTATTTCGTTATTGGAAAAAAAGATAAATAAATATATACCTAAACACTCTTTGTAGTTGTATTATAGTGTGCAGTAAAGTAAGAAAAAAAGCTTATAATCTAAGAAATAGCCGTCATTATAAGAAAAAAATAAGTAACGGGATATCTCTAAGAAACAGTTCTTATAAACACAAACAAAATATTATAATCTCTTTGTGCCTGTGCTATCCATTAAGTTGTTGGGGCATATCAATAATATGAAAAAAGACGAGAACGGAAATATGCTAAAAAAAGAGGATTCAAAGCTTTATTTAGGGAGGTTTTTCTTGTGAGATCCCAGTTCTTTGAAGGGGAAAGAATTCCTCATATATCCGCTCAAAATGCAAGAGATATTCTCGAGTTTTATAGGATTAAAAAGAAAAAGAAGGCTATTTATAGTAATGCACCTGCTGGTGTGTTATTTTATTCACTTTATTTCTTTTCCTCTCAGTTAGTTGGGTTTCTCATATCTTGAATAATTTTACTCAACCTGGCGTGCTTAAACTAATAGAAAGAGATTAAAAATAGTATAAGTCAGTAAAACGGAACAAAAGAAGGTTATTTTCAGGGGTAGTTACACTTTGAAGGAAAGCTTTCGGGTTCGAGTACCGGCGGTGCCATAGATGTTTGTAGTGGTTCGTAATCTCCATTAAGCCGTAGGTCCCGGTCTTATTTGACCGTATAGCGTCACAGAGTCAATCAAACTTCTCACCAACAAACTGTAAAGCAGCATCTCAGCTATAGGCAGAGTGATATGGTGTGGTGTAATAGTAGTAGTAGTAGTAGTTCGTAATCCACTTTAAATATGTAGGTCCCGGTCTAATTAGCTTACGGTTTGCACAAAATGATCGTAGAGAGATAATCCAAACCCTATACAGTTATGAGATTAAAAAAAGCAAACACTGAATTTCCCATCAGATAAATTATGAAATATTTAAAGCTATCCTTCATTTAAGATAAATTATTTTAAAAAATGATTCATTAAACAAATTTTTATCCATGCTCTTAAAAATGTAATTTCCGCATTTCTCACTATAGAACAAAACAAACAAAAAGATAAACTTAAAAAGACTTAGTTTCGATTATTACTTTTAAATTCTCTTGTTAGATATCTCCCTTCATGAAAAAGTCATTTTACACACCTGCACATCACATCTTTATAAAGAAATCTGCGAAAATGCATTGATTTTATTAAGATAATATAGCATTCATTTTTAACAATGAATCAAATCCATTCTTTTTTTATCTCTCCTCTTTCTTTATAATAGGAAATATTTCTTTCGTTTTTAAAAATGATAAATCTGTTTTAAAAAATCAATACTTCTTTGAAAAAGTGTTCTTGAATCTAAATCGAGCAATTCTTCTGCGCCTCAAACTACCAGAAACGGCGAATTATTCGGTATTGGAAAAAAGATAAGTAAATATATACCTAAACATTCTTTGTTGTTGTATTATAGTGTGCAGTAAAGTAAAAAAAAAAGTTTATAATCTAAGAATTAGCCGTCATTTTAAGGAGAAAAATAAGCAACGCGATATCTCTAAGCAGCAGTTCTTATAAACACAAACAAAAATTATAATCTCTTTGTGCTGTGTTATCCATTAAGTTGGTGGTGCATATCAATGATATGGAAAAAAGGAACGGAAATACGCTAAAAAGAGGATTCAAAGCTTTATTTAGGGAGGTTTTTTTCTTGTGAGATCCCAGTTCTTTGAAGGGGAAAAGAATTCCTCATATATCCGCTCAAAATGCAAGAGATATTCTCGAGTTTTATAGGATTAAAGAAAAAAAGGAGGTTATTTGTAGTAATGCACCTGCTGCTGTGTTATTTTATTCAGTTTATTTCTTTTTCTCTTAGTTTGTTGGGTTTCTCATATCTTGAATAATTTTACTCAACCTGGCGTGCATAAACGAATCGAAAGAGATTAAAAATAGTATAAGTCAGTAAAACAGAAAAAAAAAGTTTTATTCTGTTGTAGTTACACTTTGAAGGAAAGGTAGCAAATCAAATTTGAGAATGTGGAACTGCAAAGAAAATTTTTAAAACAGAATTATGAAAATTAAATTAGCACTGACTGTAAAATTTTAGGTAGTTAATTAAATATATTTAAATGAAATAAATTTTAGAAAAATTAATTAATTAAATTTTAAATATTGTTTTGTTTAAAAATAAATTGCTTTAGTCTAATTAAAATAATAAAGTAATAATTTTACGTATTGTTATTATATTATTTTATATATGAGTTCTGATATAGTAAAAACGGAGTTTGTTGATTTGAGTGAGCAGCGCTCTGGCGCTTCGTGCCCCAGGTTTCCTGCTCGAGTCCCAGAGGTGGAATGTATGCTTGTTAGTGGTTCGGAATACACGTTAAATTGTAAGTCTAAATAGAATAAAGTGTGCGCAAAATGACAGTAGATCGACGAACCAAACCAAACTCCATACAGTTATGAGGTTCAAAAAGTAAACATTGTATTTCACTTCAGATAAATTATGAAATATTTAAAGCTATCATTCATTTAAGATAAATTATTTTAAAATGGTGTTTTAGCAAATTTTTATCCATTCCCTTAAAAATGCAATTTACGCATTTCTCACTATAGAACAAAACAAACAAAAAGATAAACTTAAAAACGATTTATTTTTGATTGAAATTATTACTTTTTAATTCTCTTGTTAGATATCTCCAATCATGAAAAAAGTCATTTTACACACCTGCACATCACGCCTTTAAAGGAGAAAATGCATTGATTTTATTACGATAATATAACATTCATTTTTAACAATGAATCAAATCCTTTCTTTTTATCTCTCCTCTTTTTTTTCTTTTATAATAGGAAATTTTTTATTTGTTTCTAAAATGATAAATCTGTTTTAAAAAATCAATACTTCTTTGAAGAAGTTTTCTTGAATTTAAATCGAGCAATACTTCTGGTGCCTCAAACTACCAGAAAAGGCGAATTATTTCGGTATTGGAAAAAAGATAAATAAATATATACCTAAACAGTCTTTGTAGTTGTATTATAGTGTGCAGTAAAGTAAAGAAAAAAAGCTTATAATCTAAGAAATAGCCGCCATTATAAGGAAAAATAAGCGACGCGATATCTCTAAGAAGCAGTTCTTATAAACACAAACAAAAATTCTAATCTCTTTGTACTGTGTTATCCATTAAGTGGGTGGTGCATATCAATGATATGGAAAAAAAAAAGGAACGGAAATACGCTAAAAAGAGGATTTAAAGCTTTATTTGGCGAGTTTTTTTTCCGTGAGGTTCTAGTTCTTTGATGGGGAAAAAGAATTCCTCATATATCCGCTCAAAATGCAAGCGATATTCTCGAGTTTTATAGGATTAAAAGAAAAAAGGAGGCTGTTTGTAGCAATCCACCTGCTGTTGTGTTATTTTTTATTCACTTTATTTCTTTTTCTCTTAGTTGGCTGCGTTTCTCATATCTTGAATAATTTTACTCAACCTGGAGTGCATAAACTAACCGAAAGAGATTAAAAATAGTATTAGTCAGTAAAACGGAACACCCCAAAAATAGATTTTATTCTGGGGTAGTTACACTTCGAAGGAAAGGTACGAAATCAAATTTGGAAATATAAAACTGCAAAAAAAAAAAAATTTTTAAAACAGAATTATGAAAAATTAAATTTGCACTTTTTGTACAATTTTAGGTAGTTAGTTAGATATATCTAAATGAAATAAATTTAAAAAAATTATTTAATTAAATTTTAAATATTGCTTTGTTTAAAAATAAATTACTTAAGTCTAGCTAAAATAATAATGTAATTTTTTTACATATGTTATTATATTATGTTATGACATTTAATTGATTTGAGTTTTTTCATTGGAATTTTCATTGGAAACGTAATTTATTCAGCACTGTGTCTCGGTAATAATTGAAAATTTGGGAATGGGGAAATACAAAAAGTTATTTAAAACAGAATTAGGAAAAATTAAATTTTCACCTAAAGCACAATTTTAGGTAATAAGGTATATATATAAAAATAAAATAAAATAAATTGTTTTTAAATGTAATTAATAAAATTTAAAATATTGTTTTATTTAAAAATAAATTACTTAAGTCTAATTAAAATAATAAAGTAATTATTTTACATGTCGTTATTATATTATTTTACATATGAGTTGTGATATAATAAAAAAAAGGGTCTGATGACAGAGTGACTGGCACTCTGGCGCTCGGTGGATAGTACTAAATGAGTAACAGCGTTCGTCGGTAACAGATAACAGACACAACATGTAACGCAGACACAACATGCCTTCTTCAACGCAAGTTTGTATTGAGCTGCTCGCAGAGAAATTGGTCAATACGACAAAGTCCTCAACTTAATTAAAATATATATATATACATATATATATATATAGTAAAAAAAAAAATGACCGTTTCAATTATTTGAATTTTTCCATTGGAATTCTCTAATGCAATTTATTCAACACTGTGTCTCGGTAATAACTGAATGCATAGTGAAAGTTATACAAAATAATAACTTAATTATCGTTTTTCTTTAAATAACAAAAGCATAAAGGAAATAATAATTTGTTAATAATCTGCAAAAATAGTATCAATTGAAATAATAATGATTCCTTAAATTATTAAAATGTTAATGTTAAATTATCAAATGTTTTCTTTACTTTCAAATTTTTAGCAACAGAAAGAGAAAATTAATGACAAAAATTTTTCAGCGCTGATTTTTATATAATAATTAAACAGTAAAAGACCAAATATCAAGAAAAGCAGTATCTTAAATATGGATTCTTATCGAATGTCAAACAACAAAAAAATATAGCTTTAAGTTATGTAACTTTTAGAATTCCGATAAAAAATTGAAGTTATAATCACTTTTTTAATTAACTGAATTATTAAATAGTTAATTTTCTTTACATTAAAAACTTATAAAAAAAATATTAAAATGTAAAAATCAAATTTTTATAAATTTTAATCAACTTTTAAATTAACTGAATTGTGAAGTAGTTATTTTTTACATTGGAAACATGTTGGAAAATATAAAAAAATATTTATATTTAAAAAAAAAATTCTATGAGATTTCAATTCTTTAATGTAAAAATTAATTTCGCATATATTCTTTTAAAATACAAAAAAATATCATCTTTTTTTATAAGATTAAAAGAAAAAGTGGTTCTTTGTAGAAATATATGTTTGCTTTTCTATTTTTTTCTATTATTAGTCAATTATTTCTTAAATTTTAAATGTAAGACATTCATGACAACGTATGAAAGGTTTTGTGAGATAGTTAGCAATAGAAATAGAACTAAGTGGAAATAGGAGATTTTGGAAACATGAAACTAAAAGTTTTTTTTTTTTTTTAGTAGAATTATGAAAAATTGAATTTTTACTTAATGCACAATATCTTGTGCATTAGCTTCAAATTATTATTGACTTTTTTATGATAAATGTTGGATTGCCTAAAAGATTAAAAGTTATTAAATAAATAAAGTAGCAAAATGAATAAAATTAATGAACGAATTGCAGATATTTTTTTTTTCAATTTGAGTAATTTTAACTGTCTATTAGGCTAAAAAAGGATTCCACTAACTTGAATCGTAGCATTATATAAAAAAAATACAAATTTTAGAATAAGTTATGAAAAGGATTTTCGATGCCTTTTATTATAAAAATTGAAATTTTTTACTTTTTATTTGAATTATTTCCTTCAATTTTTGTAAAGCAAAAAATATTCAGTCAATATTGTCATTTGTATAATCAAAAATAAAATAATAAATTAACGACAAAAATTATATGTAAACTTTCATTTTGATCATATGGCTAATAATAAAAAGTAATTAATAATGAGTTATATGATTATAAAAATATTTGAGTAGTACGTAATGATTTTATTCACTTAAAACATGTCGAAACATTAAAACGCTAATGATTTTTGAATATTTAAAGATAATTAGTTTTTAAAAGAAAAAAATAAATATATCATATACGTCTTTTTGGGTATTTTTACTTAGCTATTTTGTTGTTTACTGGTAAGCATATATTCCTCTTATATATATAGTTCTACAAATTATTAATGGAAATGAAGAGACTAGCATTGCCCCCACAGCACATTTAAGGATAAGGACCCTACATTTTTGGGTCATATAGGAGAAAACGCTGAAAAAAAAACCCATTAGACACACAGGTAAACAGATGAAACGTGACATTTATACATATCGTCTCGTTTTTGAAAGCTGTCACTGTTATAATATCCACCAGTGGATTCAAACCACTGGTTTTGAGATTTTTCAAATCACCGGAGATTTTTTGCATTCTAACTGTTGTTATAGAAGGCTTTTATTCAACTTTGCAACAACTAACTTATTATTGACTTATTATTAACTTAACTAATCGTTAAATATTAGAATAAATGCAAGTCATTGATAACAGAAAAGAGATTATTTGTGATATAGTTACAACATGAAATAAAGTTACATAAATTGTATATCACATTTAAAAATATGGAACATTTTGTGTGTACTTAGTGTACAATATTGTCATTTTCATTGTTACTCCCTGAACAGTTTGAATTCATTAAGGCTTGTTTATTTTTTAATGGCTATAGTTTTAAAAACTAAGCTATTTAATTTTCTGAAAAAAAGTTATTTCAAAGACATCATTACAAAAAATAAATAACAATATATTAACTGTAGAATAAAAAAAAATTACTTATTTATTTTTAAAACTCAATTTTTTTTTGTAGTTTAAAAGCGACTCCAGTTTTTCAAAACAAAGTATTGTAAGGAGGATGTCTCCATAAAAATCTATTGTGATTCTAACTGTTTATTTAAAGACTTAAAGGAAAAATATGTTAGAGGGAGAGAAAGTTATACAACATTTTTCAATAAAAATTTAAATAATAACATACGAAAAAGTTAAATTAATACATAACTTTTTTTTGTATATTGAAGGACAATTGACAAAAATGAAATTACATAACTTAATACTATTATTAATATTCTAATCTCCAATGTCTTATTAGTTTCTTAATTTAATAAAGATTTACGTTTTCTTTTATATTTAAAATTCGTCGACAAGTACGAAACCTACTGAAAAAAAAAATAATTCAAGGTTTTGTTAAACTTTTACTTAGATGTTATTTTGAGAACTTAAAATAAAGCTAGATGAATGGATAACTTTTTTAAAAAATTTAATAACATAAAATTTATTGATTTAAAATAAAATTAAGGAAAAAAAAAGATTTTTTTTTTTTAGTTTCCAATATTCCTGCAAAGGATAAACGCCATTTTTAATTCAATAATTACATTTTAGCATACGATTTCTGGGTTGACTTCATTTTTAATTATTTATTCAATTAATTAATTTTTGAAGGAAAAAAAGACTGTAACAGTTATTAAGTAAATATTTATATAATTACCCCAATAATATATGTTATAAAAATTATAATTACCAATTTTAAAAATACCCTTTTAACAAATAAAGTTATCCAAATATATTAATTTAAATATTATTTACTTTTTCAGTGTAGAGAACATTTTGAATATACGAAAAAAAAAGTATTTATCTATATAAAAATGAATATAACTTTGTTTAAAATTCTTTCGTTAAAATGTTTCTTAAGATTTAGCTTATTAATGCAGAAATAAAAAGTATTTGATAGTACTTATTACTTTTGTACATCCACAAAAAAAAAAAAATATCTATTAAATACCATTTTTCATTTTATGGCAGACACTGAAAGGAAATTATTCATTAGTTACAGACTAGTAACTGCCTAGACATGACTAGAAGTTATAATCACCCCTGCAGTCCAATGAGAATTAAGCAAATATATCTTTTCTTTACATTTAAAGTCTTACAAATGCAAAAACTTGCAAAAATACTAGGTAAATCAATAAAAAAATCCTTGTCTAGTGATTGAAAAATATTTCTAAGAATTTGTTGGAAATAAAAAAAAGGGTTCCATAAAGTTTTGATGGAAATAGTTTGATAAAGGAATTTAACTTTGGTGCAAAAACTTTGGAAAGGGTTCTTAACTAGTAGATAGACATTGCTATTACTCAACGTCATTTGTTGAATGGAACAAAGTACAGTCTTCTTTTCTGCTAATATTTGCCTTTTTTTTTTTTACCGAGTACGTCTGGTATCGACCTTTTGTATCGATACTCGATTTAGCTGGAACACAAGCCAGAAGAACATATTTTTATGCCATTTTTTTTTATTTCGTTTTTTTCTTGGCAGATCTGGTGTTAACATGTAGTTTGTTGTAACAAGAAATCGGTCTTCACCATTTAACGAGAAGGTAATTGGACAAGTTTCAATGGCTTTCATTTTTTTTCTGCATACTGCTTATTATTTCACGTTGTAAGCTTAGACCAATTTATTGATCCTTTACTTTATTTCAAAAATATTTAAGTTGAAATTGAACTTCAGTTTTCTTCCAATATTGTGTGCCTATTTTGAAGATTACTTTAAGATTACTTTTTTATATATATATATATATATAAAATTGGCGTTTATTGGAAAGGTAACTGACCAAGTTTCAATGGCCTTGAGTTTTTTTCTTGTGTGCTATTTACTATTTCACGTAGACGTTGCATTTTCATCTCAGTGATTTTGTAACTATTTGTATACTTCTTGTTGTTTATCTTTTCTTACTTATCTTGATGGGTAAAATGTTCATTCATAATGAAATCAACGAGTTGCCTACAGCATTTATGCATGTTCTTTTACAAAAGAATTCTATCTAAACATTTTTGTTTAAAAAATGTTTTATCTTTAATTTGTCAAATGTTTTTCATATTTCCAACAGGAATTCTTTATTTATTCTATATCTAAATAAACGTTTATTATTAGTTTTCTTAAAAGTTGCAACGTCTCGGTCTATGCTCAACATACAACGACTTCAAGAAGAGGGCCACTTTCAGGATCATGGGAGCATATATATATATATATATATATATATATATATATATGGGTTATGATACAAAGAAATGAAAATTAAAAATATGAATTTGACAAAACTGGATGATTAGATCACACGGTTCACTCCAAGGTCGGAGATTTTCAGAGTTTTCGAATTTACGTCGAATCTCAAAACACGCGGTCTGCGGCAGACCTTAATATTCACACGGCGTGATATACGAAACCACAAGGATCTCGCTTTGAAAACAGACGGAACATCCGGCCTGTTCTGTCTCTAAAAAGAAAAACAACAGTTTTTGTTGACTCGTTGCAAAATTCTCTCCTTTTTCTCCAAAATCTCCCTTAAGAAAATCTGTCAAGAAGGGGAAATTAACTTCTGTCACTATTCATTGGAGTAGACTTTTGTCAGCTCATGGTCTATCACCAATCACGATGGAACAATTCATGGTGTAGTCCATATTCCATCTGTAACTGTTTCGACTTGTGAAGGTTGCACAGACAATCACTAATTTCATGAGGTCTCATTAACCATGACCCCGAATATCTGCTATCAGATTTGAATGACAGGTTGTTCTCATTAGTACAAAACACTAATTGCATGTATTATAATTAGCCACAACACTGCTTATCTGTTGTCTAATTTAAGTGATGGGTTGTTACAATGCACTTGTCAAAAAGTATAAATTCCACTCTCCTGGGAATGAAATGGCAAAACTCTTTCAGCAAATCCTACAACATCAACTAAATATTGTTTTCAAATGTCAGTCATTTCGGTCTGAAGCCATTAGAAATTAGAAATGTGCAAAAAATATAACTGATTCAGAGTTATCCAGGAGAGGAAACATCATGGGAGCATGCTATATTACCACCATAAATTTATGAACATTATACTGAACACAATAAAATAATATTGAAAAATCTGGCAACTTTACCTCAATCACGACACATCACAGTAATGATGGTAAAATTAGAACGATTATAACTTTTTAAAAAAATTATGTTTAACATGTGAAATTTTAGAACATTTACAAACTTAAAAAACGTTTGGTGAAGTTAGTTTAACTTTATATTGGATCATCTTTATGCAGTTTTAAAGTTATTAACATTATCTAGTAAAAAAAGAGAAACAAAATGCAAACTATATTTTTTGCAATATATTGCTTTGCAGACTGTAACATTAAAACTACATTGTACATTCTTAAAAAGAATTGTTTTTTATATGAAGTCGGTAACAAAGGTTCTTCTTTATAAAATGACGACTAACGAACATGCTTTAAAATAACTATCACATTACAAAAATGCATTTTTTCCAGTCACCTTCAAAAACCTTTACATTATCAAAGAGATCTTTTAAATAAAGTTCCAGTTCAAATATTTGTTTCCGACACTTATAAGGTTTATTTTTCTGCCAGACAAATTTTTGTAAAAAAGGAGAAACTTCTTATTTTGAAAAAGCATTAAGGATTCTGAGAAAAAAATTATTTTCAGAGAAAGCTTTTATTCATCTCGATATTTTGAAGTTTTAAATAAATTCGTTCCTCTTTTGCATTTTTTAATAAAATCGATTTTTATTTCATGCCAATCTCATGATATTTTATTTATATTTATTTATCAATCGTTAGTGTTCTTAATTAATGATAATGTTGAGAAAATTTAAAATGGCTGAAAGATTTTTTATTTTTATTCAATTAAGGTTTTTTTAAATTATTTACTGATTAAATTATTTTAATTACTTTCATTTCATTGAAAAAAATATATTTGTAAAATTACAACGCAGAAAAATGCTGTAAATTTGCTAAAATATTTTGCAATATATTTTTTTATGAAGTTGGCATTCAATTTGAAGATGGTTCCAGTTTGATTAAGGCATATCTATTGAAAACCAAAGAAAATTTCGGAACCAAATTATTATTAAAAATTCGAAGATTTCACCAAATATTCTATGTCATTCCCACCTGCTATGTCCTCTCATATATAAGTATGCTCCTAGTGTTTATGGCTTGCACAAAGAAAGGTTCTGCAGTAACGCCTTCTATATCCTTATAAAGATATAAATACAATTACTGTAAAACTGATTTACATTTCGAGCAAGAAAGTAGCTTGCGTTTTGTATAAAAATTAAACCAATGTACGAAAATATTCAATAAAAATATATTGAAGCATAATTTTTTAATTTAAATTTATTTTCTTTATTCAAATGTGCTACTCATTCTTGGAATAATCACATGATAAAAAATGAATTAATCTACTTTTGCTATATAAGGAAGCTACTAGTGTCTATTCTATGTCTTGCACAAAGAAAAGTTTTGTGGTAACTCCTTCAGTATCTTTATAAAAATATAAATGCAATTACTGTAATACTGATTTAAGTTCCGCACAAAAAATGTAGCTCGTGTTTCGATCAAAATTAAATCAACGTACGAAAATATATATATTGGGTAATATTTTGCAGCAAAATTTTTAATTCATATAGATTTTAACGTAAATATTTATAAATTCACGAATTAAATTATTTAAAATTGTTAGAGTTTATTTTACTGTTTCTAATTAAAAAAATGTCCAATATATAAACAACAAAGATTATTTTAAGTTTCCAAGTCAATTACAAATTTTAATTTTATTTTATTTAAATCCCATCACAAACTGAAATTTTCGTTACTACATTTAATTTTTTATCTGATTCAATTACTCAGAAAACACAAGTTGGGAGTTTCTCTTTTATTAATAAGGTTATATGAAATTCAAACAAGATAAAATGAATTCACCATCTCATTTGCTTCTTAGATATAATTTCGGATCATTTCACAGATGGTTGTCGCCATAGTAACACGCACCGTGTCTCATCTTTCCCAGATTAAAAAAAACCTCACGTTAAAATAATTACTGCGTTCGGAATACCAAGTGCTTTAACCTGTTAACAACAAAAGTTCAAAATTGCTTTCCTCGGAAAACTACTCTTTTTCGTCTACTTCATGGTTTAATTGAATTTCTAAATTGATTTGCATGAAACCCCTTTTTTCAATTACTTTACCCCCTAGAAACAGATTTCAAATGTCTATGCTGGGGAGAGCAGGAATTTTTAATGTGTATGCACTCTTTTTATTAATCAAATCTTGAGATTTCATTAGCAGTGTAACACAGCGTAATTATTTCATGATAAGCAATTGCTATAAGTTTATTCCATTAACAAATTGAAATTTCTGAGAATTCAATTGAAATTCTTTGTTTGCATTGAAAATATTTGTTATTTCTAATTTATTTCCAATCATTTTGACCTACAGTCAATTGCCACTGAAATGGATCGCCCTGTATTTGAGATTTTTTAGCGTTTATTACTTTGAATTTCCTTTTAAATTCTTTATTTTAAAGAAAATATTTATAAAAATTATTGGTCCTATACTATATTTTTACTTCATATCTCAACCTTGTACCAGGACTATGTAGTCCCTTACCATTTAAAAAGGTGAGGGTGGAAAGATAATAAAAACGAAAGAAAAACTTGTCAATAATGGTCCTATTCTGTGGGTTTTTTGTACTCATAGAATAGGACTATTATTGTAAGTTTAGGAATTAGTATTAGGTATAGCGTCGTGGATAACGCCGAATCTGCTATATATTTACTGTTAAATGTCTGGCGTATTGACCAGATAAATAGAAGATTCGGCGTTATCCACGATACACCATGTTATTAATAATGTCTAATCCTGAGTGTCCTGCAGTGCTGGACGGGCGTCCCTTGAGCATCCCACTCATGGATGAACGGAAAGAGGAAGCCTCTCTTGTGATGGAGCACTCATAGGTAGAAGTCTGATTTGGCTCCGAGTTCCTAAAGAAGGAGTGCAATGCCTTCTGGGAGAAGTACCCCGCAATTACATATCGTAATGAAGAAAACCCAGGTAACTCCCACCAGGTAGTACGACTCACTAGGCAAGAGGCTGAGCATCAAAAACACCATCGAGTTTCCTCTTTTTTTGAAATGGTGTCAACAAGAAAGTCGTTAGAGGATTGAACCTCAGCCCTAATCCTCACCAACGGTGCAGGTTGTCACTGAACACCTAGTCGACCTTAGGGCGCATCATGCAGAAATCAACTATATTGCATTTTTGCTTGTTACTACCTTAATTTCGAACGATCACTTCCTAGAACAGTTTCAGGAAATCTCACAACCACTCCGACACCACATCCTTAAACTGAACGGGAGGCACTTTTCTTTATCAATGGATTTAATATAAATCCACAGAGTAAACACCAGAATTTCAAATTCAGACTTGTAGAATTTTTTAAAAATTGTAGAATTTTGAACTGAACACCTTATATTGCTAAGCTCAATATTGATTCCTCAGATCGTTACAAGCCCACAAAATTTGCAAAGATAATAATTGTAGGTTTTTTTAATCGGAAAGGAAGAATACATTTATAATGTAATAATTTGTGAATTCAAAAGTCTTCTAGCGAGTGTGAGATAGTGAAAGTTTCAAACTGAATTTCATCGCATATATTCTACTAAATTTTTATTTTGTATGTTTTATAAAAGGATTTTTTATTATGCTTTCTTCTAATTATGGAAATAATTGTTTGATTTTTTTGTATAATATAAATTATTTACGTTTGTTTGTTGGAAAAAAAGTGTTTTTATTTCGGGATGTGTCAATTATGCACTGTTTAATGCAGAAGACCAAAGTATCGGAAAATTGTTGATAGTTGGGTAATCTTTTTTTACACATATGGTAACCAGGCAGATGTGTTTTCAAACAAGTAGAGCCATCAGAAAAACAAACAAAAATTTCTAGAAACTAAATGATTTATTGAAACCTATTATTAGTCATCTGAAAGAATGGTAGCTGTTATGTACCTCAGTATACGTACCATTTAATTATATATTTTAGTAAACTATTGATTACGTAACACCATTTGATTCTGTTCCTCAGTACAGCGGATGAACATGTATTTTATGGTAGAAGTTGTTTGCAATTTTTAATGTAGCAGTTGACTATATATGTTAGTCTTGAAAATTGATTATATACTTTCATATAACAGTTTATTATGAGTTTTAAAAGTGTTTATATCTCAATGATTTTATTTACAAAATTTTATGTATTTTTTAATGTTTATTATAATTGCATTTGTCAATTGTTAAAAATATATTTATGGAAGTACAATGAAAAAGTGTTTTATAAAATAGAAGCAATGCTTCTATTTTATAAAAAAAAAAAAAAATATGTCGAATGAAGTTCTGTATAATGTTGGGGGAAAATATAGACCAATGTTTATATAGACTAAATATAGACTGTTGTTTTAAAATGGTTATTGGTTAAGACAAATATGAAGAATCACGAGGAGTTATGAAAATATATATAATTTGAATTCAAAATTCGTGGATGGATTTCAACGTATATATAACAACGTATCATAAGAACAACAATAAAAAAGCATAAGAACAACAATAAAAGAATACATATCTAAATTGAAAACTTGATTGAAGAACAGTTTCTTCTGGATCCTTCAATCACTGGGCATGTTTGTTTCATGAACTACTACAGTAGGATTTCATTTTTGTTTCTCCAACATTGAAATGACAAAACTTGATTAAAAAAAATATCTAAACTTTTCAAAATAAATTTAATCATGCACACACACACACAAGAATTACTTATGTCACTCTAATAAGTTTTAGAATTAATTTCTGTTGTCAGAAAAGATTCCAGGAAGCGCTTTGAATTGAATCCTCTCAACCTTCTTCCGAAGAAAGTAAATTTATTTTGTGAATTAAAGCGTATCGCTGAAAAAACATAATTCCCATTACTGAAAGAGATTTTAGTAGTTTCATATTTATTTACTTTGAAGAAATTTTTAATTATGTACTTACAAATACTTATGGTAAAAAATTTTTTCTACATTTTTTTTTAAGAAGAGAAATTCTTCAAGTTCCGCACATAAAGAATATTGTTAATCAAATAATATCAAGCTACCTGTGCAAACATATTTTTGCTTCTTAAGTGCAATTTCATTTCGTAGTTTTCTTCTTTTAGTTCAAAATCGATGGAGTTGTTAGCATAAATATTTTAAATTAGCTCTTGAAAAAGCAGTTTCTTAGAAAATTAGCTTTCACAACAAGCACTTTAATTTTGCATTGCAAATATAGTGCTGAGCGTAATAGTTGGAGTTTGGATTTTTTTTTGTTAAGTCTATAAATTTCAAATTTAAAAACACTATAGATTTAAAATCTTGTTTCAATGAAAATTGCACTCTCCCATTTTTAAATATCACCTTCACCTTTAATAATAAATGTTAAAAAATTGATAAACCTTTTACATAAGCAATGGGAAACCTTATATCAACAACAAAAAACTGATAAAGCTTTATATCAACAAAAGATTTATTTTGTGAATGTTATCCATTAAAAAATACTGAAATCAAATAGGTTTTAAAAACTATTTATTTAAAAAAAAAAAAAAATTATTCAACTGTCATCTTAAATATAAGACACTGTATTATCTTGCGTATATGATTTTGAAATTGTGCCAAATGACAACTATCATTGTTAAAATATCACCTTGATAATAAATGTTAAAAAACTGATAAACCTTTTATATCAACGAT
>BPLR01001415.1:0-40136 GCA_021605095.1 Caerostris extrusa
CCATTTTCTAGCTTGAACAGGTAAAAGAAAATCGCAAAAGTTTTAATTTGTCTATTATTTTATAGCATTTGTACTGTATGACAATTAAAGTTATTTAAATTTTATGAATGTAAATTAATTAAAAAATTTCTTTATTGTTTACAGAAAAAGAATAATTGTGTGTGTATATATATGTACATACACACACACAATGAAATATATATATACACACTCAAGAGCCAAAACATTATGACCACCTATCAATAACAAGTTGGCCCACCTTGGTGTGCAACACAGCTTCAACCGGCCTTGGCATGGATGCCACAAGTCCTTGGTAGATGGCCGGAGACAGATTGTACCAGATGTTTAAGTAACGGTCACGCAAATCCGAGATATTGCGAATTGGTGGTCTTTGAACTGTGAGCTGCCGTCCCAGGACATCCCAAATGTGTTCTATCGGATTTTGATCCGGTGAGTTAGGCGGCCAGGACATTAACTGGAATTCAGCATCATGTTCCTGGAACCACTCCAACACAATTTTAGCCTTGTGACAAGGGGCGTTGTCCTGTTGGAACATTCCATTTCCAGCTGGAAAACAGAGGCCATATAAGGGTGCAACTGGTCCGCAATGATCTTCAGATACCCTGTAGCATTCATGGTCTGCTCTACCACAACCACGGGTCCCAGAGACGCCAAAGAGAACGTCCCCCAAAGCATAATACCCCCACGATCCGCCTGTGTATGACCTACTGTACATTGAGGGAGCACCTGTTCGCCTGGAAGACGGCGTATCCTGACGCGGCCATCGGCGTGATGAATGACAAACCGTGATTCATCTGACCAGGCAACTCTCTCCCACTGATCCATGAACCAGTCACGATGTTCTCGGGCCCAGCGCTGGCGCAGTTGGCGATGACGCTTGGTCAGCAAAGGCACACGAGTGGGACGCCATATCCAACAGTGCCCGCTGAACAGTGTGCTCCGATACTATTCTACTTGGCCCTGCATTGTATTGGGCTGTCAGCTGAGCCACTGTCTGGCTCCGGTTTTGCTTCACCATGCGAGACAATCTCCGACGACCTTTTTCTTTGATAGCGTGTGGACGTCCAACACCATGTCGTCTACTGCTGGTTTCACCGTCATTCATCCACTTTGCATAAGTACTAACAACTGTAGATCGCGAACAACCCACGAGTCGTGCAGTTTCGGAAATACTTGCTCCAAGCCTTCGAGCCATTACAATCTGCCCTCTATCAAAGTCGATTAGATCCGTAGCCTTTCCCATCACTCACAGAAGTAAGTGAAAGAATGATTCTTCAGACTCTCCAGCAGCAGTTAAATACCACTTCCACCTGATCACGTGCCTTCCGCGTCATCCAGCCGAGTTCATTGCAAAATGTAGGGGTAGTCATAATGTTTTGCTCTTGAGTGTATATATATATATATATACATATTTCAATATGAAAAAAAAAAAAGAAGTAAAATCAAGTTGTGAAAATTAGTTCTCACAAAACAGAGAAATTAAATACTCAAGAAGTACTTTGAAAAACACAAAAAATTAATATATTTTTCATTAAACATTTTAACAGTATACTTACTGTATTCCAAAAGCCAATAGCACCATATTTATTCCCAACACTCACAATTACTTTTTCTTTCATAGGATGAATAGCCATAGCAGTAATTCTCCCATTAACAACTTTTGCAATTTTGGAATCATCAATTTTCATTTTTTAAAATGAGACACATAACTGCAAGAATTTATATTAGATAAGAAGTCATAAAAATCTAATATAGTGCTAAATTAAACATTTTCAGAAATAAAAAAATAATAAAAGGAATGATTCTATAAAAGTATAATAGTAATTAGTAGATGAATATTTTTTAAAGACAACATTTTATATTATTTAAATTATTAAAAATATCGGTTTTTTTTCTCTATAAGATAAATAAATTAATTTTATAGAACAAAAATATTAACTTCTACAAAAAAAGATATAGAATAATAAAATATATATATTACTCATTAATAGGTTTAGAGACTTTGAAATCCAGATCTTCAAAATTAATCGCAAAATCGTCATATACATCCTCGTTTGTTATTGCTTCTTTAAATGACAAAATAGGAGGCAATTCCTGCATAAATTTTTAAAAAATATAATGTAATTAACCAGCAGCAGCAAACAGAAGTATTTTAAAACCACACAACATATTGTCATATTATTATATAATAAATATGAACATGAAATAAAATTGTCTCTAAGCCTCCTTGTTACTATTCTCTTTTCTAAATTATTATGCATTACTTAACGCTGGAATTGAAAATGAATACAAAACCACTTACCCCTTCTTTTTAAAATAGAAAAAAAGGACGATATATTAAGATTTTTTATTTAGTTAGTAAGGCTTAGATAATCATGGGTTATCTACATATATTTTCAAATGTGGAATATTCAGCAAAAAGCCATAAAATTACTAGTAGTTTGCTTACACTCACAAGGAGGCATAGTTATAAACTCATGTTTGTGAAAATTGCAACACATAGTTATGAAGGAATCGTCATAATTGAATGAAATTTAATACACAGTTGAGTGGTAGTGGTACAAATAAATGATTAAATGCTCAAAGCAAACAAACAGTAACAAGAAATCGGAATCAGTATTTGCAACACCATGAAGGAATCGTCATAATTGAATGAAATTTAATACACAGTTAGTGGTAGTGGTACAAATAAATGATTAAATGCTCAAAGCAAACAAACAGTAACAAGAAATCGGAATCAGCAATAAGTGCTGCTACACGATGTGGCATGGAGTCAAACAAATTTTGAATGTCTGCCTGAGGAAGAACATTCCATATTGTTTGTATGCGCACCCAAAGTTCGTCTGCAGAAGCAACAGGACGAGGATCACGAGCGAGACGCCGACCAACGAAATTCCACACATGTTCAATCGGCGACATATCCGGGAATACGCAGGCCAAGGAAGAAGCTGTACCTGCCGCGTTGCAAAGAAGGATTGAACAGTCCTAGCGATATGAGGACGGGCATTGTCCTGTTGAAATACAGCGCCTGGCAAGCTTTGAAGGAAGGGAACAGCTTGAGGCTGTAGAATTTCACTGATGTACCGGTTGCTGTTCAGATTGCCCACAATTCTTAGCAATTGAGATCGTCCATGATATGCTATGGCACCCCCAGACCATAATTCCGGGTGTTCGTCCACTGTGGCGTTCGATAATGCACTCCGGAAGGTGGCGTTCACCGGCATAGCGTCTGACACAAATGCGGCCATCATGGTACCATAAATTAAAGCGGGATTCGTCAGAAAACACGACATGCTGCCAATCAGCAAGCCAGTCTCTATGCTGAGCGGCCCATTGTAGCCGCAGGCGGCGATGGTTTAGCGTGAGAGGGATCCTGTATAAAGGAGTCCTTGCGCGCAGTCCACGCTGCAGCAGACGTCTACGATTTGATGAAGCACACAATGAAACACCTGTAACTATTGACCACTGTGCTGCCAATTGTCTAGAGGAAGCTGTACGGTCCGTCAGCGCCATGCGGACTAGGTGTCTATCATCGCGAGCTGAGGTCACATTTCAGGGTCCACTCCCGGATTTCCGAATTGTCCGACACTCGTCCGTCCACTGCTTCCAAAGACGCATCACTGTGCTGCTGTTACGCTGCACACGAGCGGCTACTGCACGATAAGACAATCCAGCTTCACGAAGGCCGATGAATTCTCCCCCGTTCAAACTCTGTAAGTTGTTCAAATCTCGCTCTCTTCCGTCGAAGAGGCATAAGTAACGATTGAGCTAACGTTTACCACTAGCAGATAACCACCGATAACCATACACGCCTCGCTACAGCCGTCTATTTATTCGGATCCATCCGCCGTTCAGAGGGCGCTGCTCAACATACGCCTGCGCTACGGATTTGAAATTCTAATCATTTGCATTTCCTGAAAATTTCAGTTCACTCGCGCAAGTCCTTCATGTGTTGCAATTTTCACAAACATGAGTTTATATAAATTTTATTTTCGTAACATGCATCATTTGATTGTAAATGCTGCACTATGCAACCTTTTCAGAGAATGTATTAAAAATTTTAAAAAAGAACACAAATACCTTTTCAACTTCCTTCTCAGCGAGAGCCATTGCTCTTGCTGCAACAGCTTTTTCAGAAAGATCAATATCAACTTTTGCTAATCGAAGACTTTTACGAACAGGAGTTGCAGGCTTCTTCGCCAAATCTTTAGACCTAAAAATTATCATTCTTTATTTTCAATAGCATGTTTAGAGCAAAAATTTTTTTTTTTAAATATGAATTCATTTTTCATGTACTGATATCTTAAAAATATATTTCCATTTTAAAAGATAACTTTTGCAATAAGCATTCTAAAATTAATCATAATGATTGTTTTTTACATGCTGGTGTGCATAACTTAAGTACAAGCTTTTTTTTTTATCTACTTCCATAAGAAACCCGTAAGAGACAATAATAATACCAACACTATTATGATAAAAAAAAAAAAAAAAAAATCAACCAGTGGAGTTGGTGTAAATAAATGTGGGTCAAGAGGTTGAATAGAACAACAACAATCCAACAGATCTTTTAATAACAATAGTAGTCCCTAATTGTAATAATTATGAGGAATATTCTTTCCATAATTAATATTAAATGATAAAATAGTTGTTCAGGCAAGAGTGATATCCTTATTCTTTAAAAATATATATATATAATTAATGTGATGTCATTATTATTGATAAAAAAATCTAGATCAATAAGACCTTAGAGAAAACCTATATAGAAAAGTATCATTTGCTGCTAACAGCAAACTCCACTAATGATAGGTTCATCAAAATATAGAGCATACTCACCTTGGTGCTTTTACAGCACACCTTGGTGCTTTTACATGAACACAACAAAATCCTTGTAAGATCTGATGTGTCTTGTATAAAATTGTGTTCTTACTTGTTTCAATATCAGTTGATATTCAAAATTTGTAAAAAGAAAATGTCATCTGAAAAGGATACATGTTCTATACATGAGGCAGAGTAGTAGTGGTTTTTACACCAAAATGACCGTCAAAGGGCAACTTTCATTGAGATGCAATATTCACGCTAATTAGTGAATAGGTCACTTTCATGAATGCAACAGTAAACTGTAGCCTGATATGCTGTAGTCACATGGTAATGCTTCTCTTGGTCAAACATTTTTTGTAACTGCACCTGCAATTTTTTAAGGCTTTTCTAAGCACACAATATTAAGGTTGATATCATTCTTTGGCAACTCTCGCCACATCTCCAGCCTACCAATCATTCTACCACAAGTGGAGTTATTCAGATATAGTTTGACCACAAATAACATGGGATGGTAAATATACAATTTAATTTCAAAAACAGATGAATTGATTACTTGTTATTGGTGCTAATCCGATATATGCTGCAGAAAGCTGCTTTGCAGGAAAAAAATATAATAGTTAATGTGGAATTTTTTCTTCAACTAGTTTTACTTTTAATATTGTATAATCTAAAATTTTAATGATTCTAACT
Source organism: Caerostris extrusa (assembly GCA_021605095.1). Classification (NCBI taxonomy): domain Eukaryota; kingdom Metazoa; phylum Arthropoda; class Arachnida; order Araneae; family Araneidae; genus Caerostris; species Caerostris extrusa. Next base: position 5,530 of record BPLR01001415.1, read on the forward strand.
TAAAATTCCTTTTAAATGACATTGCCTCCTTCATGATGTCACTCTTTTTTAATCAGTTCAACTTGACTGTTTGTCAGCTTTTCACGCAAACAATTGCCAAAGTGCAGTTACTTCTAGCCATGTTACATGCAAAGTCACTTCTTCATGCAGCAAACATTTTTAATACTGCCATGTATCCTCCATCTTTTGTTTATAATCATGTTCTACTCTGACTAAAAGTCTCTTGCTTTCTTCTCACTATTTACATACAAATCCCCCTTATGCCAAATTACATGTTCATAATGCCAATAGCAGTCCATTCTCCTGCCTATTTGCACCAAAATTATGTCTGTGATTTAATTTTACATGTTAGTCAATATTTTTAACTGTAATCTAAGAAAATATTTTCTATAATACAAAAACCAGACAAAGATTATAAGCAGGATGTATCTACTGTGAAGGTCTACATTTAACTGCAAATAAATCAACAAACTTTAAACTATTTCCAAATTAATTAATAGCATTGTGTAATTCTTGAATTACATATATGATTGTAATACATGAATCATAACAATTTTGACATTACTTTCATTTAAATATAAGTGATCTTCAAATTTTTTTTGATTGCCTAATCCTAAGATGAAAATAATTAAAAAGTTGCACCCAATATAATATATAATAGTCAAAACTAAAATTATTCATTATTTTTTATTTTAAACAATATACATACATTATAATTGAATTACAAATTTGCATTCTTAATTAGAATTTAATGTGAGCAATGTGTTTACATTTGATGAGAAATGTCAGAAAAATCTAGTTTGACACCCTCTGTTAATTTAACTCGAAGATCTGGTTCTAACTGAGAATCCTCCACTGAGCAACCAGATGCTAGCATTTGGGGAGCTCAATATCACATATTCGGCTTTTTAAAACACATGCATACGAAAATTGCTGTGTTTACTTGAACCTTCAGAGGTATCTTTCCTCCAGGCGAGTGCTTTGCTTCCCATAAGTCTTCATACACATGAGCTTTAAAGCCAATGCATTTATGATGTTGAGCTTACCAGGTGCTAGTAAAACCATACATAGTGACTAATGAGAGAACTTCACACTTGCATGATACAGAGGCTATACACTTGTAAGTGATTGTATGGCTATGTCTTCAACATACACCCAAGTATTACTTTACTCCCTGGGGGTACAACCCTCAGCGCACTGCTGGTGTATGCATAGCATACTTTTGAATACATTGTTATAGTTAATTGCTTTTATATTCATGCATACACATTCTATATTATTCGATAAATATTTAATCATACATGTTTGACTTCAATAACAATTTCCATATATATTTTTTTTTTTCTTACGACAATCTGAACATTTACATTATTTTATTAAGTAAGAAATTTAATTTTATTATTATTATTATTTGAAAGCAATAACTTACACCAATGTTTACCTTAATATATTAGAATATAATAGTATTGAATATATTTTTATATATGTTAGAATATTATAAATAATTAACTTTGTAAGTTTATTTGATTCTTTGTTTAAATTTCCACAATAATTTTACAATAACAAATCATATTTTTTTCTGAAGACTTCAAGGGATGTAACATAAATCACTTAACATAAGGAAAAAAAAAAAAATAAGTTTTAGTTTAAATCTTGCATACCTTTTGACTGAATATTTGTTATGGCGTCCTCTACGTTCTAAATTATCGAAAGCTTCATGAAGGCCTTGTTTTATCTAAGACAAACAAAGATTATTAAATTCAAGTATAAAACATAATGATAAAATAATTTATTAAACTATGTCAAATTTACCTCATCCATTTTTAAAGACTGCAAAAATGCAATTTTTTCATCTTTATTCTTTTGTATCATTTTCTCATATTCACTTACCTAAATAAATAAACATTAAAAATCATTATTTGCTTCTACTTCAATGAATTAAATGTAAAAATAGAATGCTAATTAAAAAATAATTTTTATGATACTTTTAAATTCTAACTTTTTGTTCATCATTATTCTCTATAAGTGATAGATTTTTCCGCTAATTAATCATCACTCCATCTGCATTAGTAAACTCTTTCATACCAGCTAAATACCTATGTTGGTGTCTAAAAATACTTTCCTTCTTAATTTACTATGAGCTCTTATGGATAAGATAAGTACAATTTTTATTTACAATTAGGCACTAAAAAAAAAAAAAAAAAAAAAAATGCTAACTTATTGATTACATTTAGCAATTAATAAAAAGAAATTGTTTGATAGACTCTTCTACAAACAATCAAATAATTTAAAAACACCATTTTTTCCATGTTATATTTTACTAAACCATTTTTCCATGTGGTATTTTACTTTCTTTAACTTTCTATGTTATATTTTTTTCACTTAAAAAAATCTGACAATTGATTTTTAAATATTGTTGACTTGAAGATAAGCTTTTATTTATATTTTAACAGATAAAATTTTTTTGTTAGCTTCAAAATGAAATTATACATAAATGTCAGATACAAAAACATTTGCAAAAATTATTTCCTCTTTTGCTTATTTATTTAATTATGTAACCATGTAACTAGATTTGATAAACAGATTTCGAATACTGTAAGTATAAAAAAAAATGAAGAGAATTAAGTTATTCATTAAAAAACGCAAAAATGTCTTCAAATTTGTTCTTTGAGTAAATTCATTGAATGGCATAGTAAATTTTGCATCAAATTTTTTTTGAAAGTCAAATATGATTGATGTCTAAGACTTAACATTATATAAAATATTCTATTGAATCAATATAACTGTTACTAGCAGCACATTAAACACATATTTCCTTGAAATTATTTGTTCTCTTTGATTTGTTTCTATAAATCTGTTTGCTTTAAAATTACCAAAAGCATTGTCTTCTCATTTAAATAAAAAAAAAATGAGAAAATATTTTTGTTGATTAGACCTACCAATAAAAGTTTCTCAATTGAATAAATTGGTCATTTCTTTCTCTGTTTTATTTCTTCAAAAATGCATATTCTACATTTTCCTTTTAACAGTTTAATTCGTTCATCATCATTGCTTAATGTGTATAACATAATTTATTTTTTCCTCCAATGACTTTTATTTTTCTTGCCATATTCTTTAATTAAACAATACTAAACAAAAAGCTTTCCTTAAAGTATATAAGACAGGGATGAACATTGGATTGTAACCTTACATATTTTTTATCTATAATAAATTTGACCTGATATTTTAATTAATATATGAAAAGGAAGGTATTTCATGAAGTTCTAAAAGGGATTTTAATATTATGTCAATACGCAAATATAAGATTTAAATCAAATGTTACAATTTTAATGGCATTATTCACATTATTTATAATTTTAAAATTTCTATAGGAAGCAAAATAAACTAAATAATAAAGGGGGGACATAAATGCAAACTGGAACCATATTTTACTTTCTTTTCTTCATTCAAGAAAAGCAAATTATTTATTTGCTCTTTTTTATAAGAATCTTATTTTACTGAAATGATGTAAAGGAAGTAATATGATTATTTTTTTTCGTATATAAAGATTATTCATTTTGCATCTTTTTATAATGTCCTAGTTTGTGTTGCCTATGTTAAAAATTTAAATGAAATATGCACAACATATTATTCAGTATACAATTACATAGAAAATAACAATTAAGTGTTATAAACTAATTTTGTCTGGTGACATACTGAACATTTTCTTATGATTAGCAACTGGACATATTTTTATTAAAAATATGAACAAAAATTTCAATATTAAATAAAACTTTGATGAGAAAATAAACAAAGGTTTATTATCAACAAAATGGAAAATCATCCTCATTAAATGTAGAAAGCAATTAAAAAATAATACCAATATAAAAGATTAATTACCTTTGATAAATTAAATCAATTAATTTTCTGTTATTTAAATATTATAAAAATAACTGTTTAAAAACAACTGCAGTTATTTGAATCCAAAAGCTTGGTCGAAAAAAAAAAAAAGCAGAGCAATTTTCTTCTTATTTATTTTTCTCTAAAAGAATTTTAAAAAATAGCAATAATATTAATAAAGTTAAAAGAAAATGTTCTTCAAAGAAATGTATTTTTTTAATTACTAATGTAATTTGACCTGATCAAGGTTATCAAAAATCTACCTAATGCCAGAACTTTAATAAACAATGATTTCAGCAATATTTTAAGTTTTGATGCTGGTAATAATATGTAAGTATCAAGATCGATATCAGATGTATGGAAAATATCTACCTCAAACTCATCATCTGAACACTCTCTCTTCATTTTATTCTGAAAAGAATAAAGAAATATAATAATAAAAACAATTGTTAAAAATGCTCATACTTCGTTCTTATATGAGTAAACAGGTTAAGAAATAAAAATACCATATGATATGTAATTATAATGTCCATACATAAATTTATATAAATCCCCTATATCAAACTTTGTCAGCAAATTGCAGATACAAAAATAATATATATTAAAAAAAAAAAAAAAAGTACATTTACTTACTGTTAGTAAATTGAACTAATAATAATAAACAATTTTAACCATAAATAAAAACTACTATTCCTCTTATAAAAATAATCTAATCAGAGTTTTGATTATAATTGAGCTACTCCTATTAATATAATTCCCATTTGTAAATTAATAGATTTAACCATGAAACTATAAATTTAAATTGGAATGATAATCTATAATAAATCCAATCTTAACTTAAATTAGTCTATAAGACAAAGAAATATCTTACCAAGATCAAAAGGGAGTTTAAAATATTGGCAATTTGTAATAATTATAAATATTTGAACAAGTCTTATCAAAATGAATTAAATGCTACTGGCATCATTCACTTCATTTATAATTTATTAAAATACCTATGTGAATCAAAGTAGTTAGGTTAGTAGTAAGCAAAGTTAGCAATTTTATTTTTAATAAATAAAAACCCCATTATAATTTATTTATCAAAAACACTGAGATGATAAGAATTTTATAATATATTTACTTCAAAGTTGTCAGGAGAAATGTCCCTTTTTATTTTGTTCTGGAAAAAAAGGAAACAATATTCAGAGTTAAAAAATATTTCTCAAAATGAAAATATTTAATATTTCTAGTTATTTATATATTATGTCCCGATCAAAGCCACTAATAGTCAGTAACACTAAAAAATTCATTTTGGCATTATTTTAATTTAGGGGATATAATAATAAGGAAGTGTCAAGTTTCAAGATATGAAATGAATAAAAAATTAGATAAAATATCTACCTTAGATTTATATAAATTTTTCTCCATATTTTCCTAAAAAATAAAGAAAGAAATGGCATTAATTAAAATAATAAACACTTTATTCTTAAGAAGTGCAGTATTTTATTTATACAAGTATATAATTATCCCACACTAAATACAATAAAACTTAAAATTCAAATTATAGAAATATTGCTCATTCAATTCATGAATGATTAACTAAAAAAATTATAGTATTTTAATTACATAATTTCAATACAAAAACTTTCAATGAAAGAAAGTTACAAAGATAATATAAAATGACAGAAGCAATTTGATAAAACATCTACCTCAAACTCATCATGTGAACATTTCCTCTTCATTTTATTCTGCAAAGGATAAAAGAAACATATTAAATTCATTAATTTAAAATATAGCAAAAACAACTGTTTGTTCTTTTAAAAAATTGAACATTTTATTTCTGGTTTCTTACATAATTATTCAATATTTGAGCTTAATTTTCAACAGATATATACTTCTTTATTATATAGTTATATACTTCTGAGTAAATTTAAATACATAGTCATACCTGTTTTTTAAAATAAGAAGTACCTTGAACACATTGATCATAAAAAACTTTGTTAATAGGTGTTATTTCAGGCTCATAGGTTGTTATGTCACAAAGAGGAACTCTGTTCCTAAAATTTTGAAAAACAATATAAACATTGAATTATAATTATTTTTTTATATTAAGCATAATGTTTTCAATTCCTTTTAGATTTACACAGTAAAAGTTTTTAATCAGTTTACTTCTATACAACAAAGAAAGGTAATTATGTTTGAAACATATACATCAGCAGAGAAATTTTCTTTTTTACTTTGTACAACTATTTTAATTCCCTAGTGCAATTTAGGTGTCTCATGAAATTTATTATTGTTCAATAAAAGAAATAACTTAATGAAAATTCCAGCATAAAAAAAAAAAAAAGAAAGGGACTTTTAAAATTTAGAGGTTGAAATGACTGTCTTTAAAGCATATGAAGGAGAGAAAGTCATTACAAATACACAAAAATCAACATGTTCAATTGTTTTAATAACCACAATACTTATAAAATAAATTTTGAAATCAATTAATGGAGAAGTTAAAATGTATAATTTTAATGTAAAAGATAGCACTAATTAATAAATTAATCTTTAGTAACATGGATAAATTCACAAGTAAAGAAAACTTTTGTGATTTCTCCATAATTCCTAAAACAAGGATATACACTAAAATGATTATTGAATAAGTTCGAAATATTGCTTGAAATTTTTTTTTTTTTTTTAAATTTGAGTAGTTGAAGGATTTTTATCTAGCTTAATTGTTCTTATTAAAAAAAAATTGTGATTAATAAAATACAACTAAAAAGAAATATTCAATCTAAATGGTTTCAAAGCAATAAATTATCCAACTTGTAATTTTTATCGACCAATTTTGTAATAACATGCTCACACATATAAATGTACACAAAAGTTTCAGTGTTTTGCAAAAGAAAGGAAAAGAAAATTGGGCTTTAATTTATTAAAAACTAGTTTGAATCAATACCAAACAATTGAAAAGAGTTCTTAAAGAACACGGATAATAAACAAAGTAGAATTTTTTTTTTTTTCTAATCTATTAATTAACATCATTTTTCTAATTCAAGTCAGTAACATTCGTTCGATCATGTACAATTGTATTCATGACAAATTTATACTAAATAATTAAAATCAAATTCCAAAAATGAAAAACATGTTTGTGTACAATTATTTAAAAACAATAAATTGACATAATTTTGTGTAACATCTTTTTATATAATAAAGTTTATATATATATATAGGAAGTTTAAACAAAATTTTTACAGAACATATATATTTATTTCAATAAAAAAAAAAAAAAAAAAAAAATTATAGATCAACATAAAAAAATATATATACAAATGTATGTATAATTTTGCAAATAAAATTTTATATTAAATAATTTTGCAAATTTTTAAAATAAAATTTAACAATTTTGTCATAATCACCAAAGATGTTACATAACTTATTAAACTCATCAATAATATTAACAACCTACATAATTTTTTCCCAAATAAAAAGAATTCCTTACAACAATCAAATATTTAAAATTCTTCTTACAATGTGAATAAGATGAGAATTTAAAATTGTTTAAGCTCACGCAAACTCATTAAAAAAGCTGAGCGGACGTGTTTTTTTTTTTCCTCTCCCTCAATTCTGTTTGTTTTCTAATGTTTCACCTCATTGGTATGTGATTTTTTCCCCTCTTATTCTGTCTTAATCTCTATATTACCTTTCTCTATTTGATTTCTTTGGTTCTATGTTATTATTTTGTTGTATAAAATGAGTAGCTAAATTCTAGAATTCTTTTTTAGAACTTTTAGCTAATTTCTAAATTTTTTTTTTTTCTTCTGTATTTTACTGTGTAGGCGCAGAATTGTTCGTTTTTTTTTTTTTTAGCTACGAGCGTTTCTCACTGCCTTTACTCAGTAAAGTGCATATTTATTTTCTGTTTTAGTCAGTAGTTTTTAAATATTTGGTTTTGTTTATTTTATTCTATTATGGCTGTTGTCGAGGGAGTTTCGCTCTCCTCAAACAGCACAACCATGTCTCTCTCCCCTGCTGACCAATCAACCAGTATGCTTCATTTGATTGACGTTAATACTAACCCGACAGCGTTTAACTTTATTCAAGAAATTGATCAACTTAATATTAGCATTAACAATTTTTCATCATTCATTGAGTGCGAAAGCCTCAATGATCATCTGAACAACATTGAAAATTGCTTAAAAATTGAACCTCAAATACCTAATTTAGATCTTTTTATACAACTTACGCTTTCTAATATTACCAATAAAAACTTAAGGAAGCAAATGAGTCTCATCTTGCTGAAACTCAATGATTCAAACAACTCGGTAACTACTCCTACTAAAAAGAAAAAAACTTAAGGTCACACAAAAGGAAAGAAAAAATTTAGCTAAACGGCCTAATACCAGTGATCCCACTGTTATCAAGTTATCTTCCAAATTTGCTTGCCTTAACCCCGATGAAAGTCTTGGTCCTAGTGATGCAGACAACATACCTCCTGCTAAAATTGAAGACATTTCAAAAAATGTTGATAAATTACATCTGGACGAAAACAGTATGGACACAGATCTCACTAATGACCAGAATATTGCTTCTTCTTGTCCTGCACCCCATACTACTAAATATGTTCCTCCAATTATAATAGACAACATACAAAATTCTACTGAAATTCTTAAGAACTTCAACCAGATTACAAATTCAAAGATTGAAGGACGCCTTTCTGGAGGCAAATTAAAAGTTTTTCCAACCACACCTGATGACTACAGATCCATACGGAAGCAAATTGATCACCTGAAACTTAAAAGTCATACATTTGAATTGCCCCAAGAAAAGCAACTTAAAGTTGTAATTCGCGGACTGCCTTCAGATCTCCCAATTGATGTCATCATGCAGGAACTCCAAATTCTCAACTTTCATCCTGAATTCATCACTCCACTTCGTAATCGTGCTGGTACCGGCAATCTACCTCTGTACCTAATAGTTCTACCAAAAAATGAACAAAACAAAAAGAATTTTCGACCTATCCACCTTATATTACTTTAGGGTCAAAGTTGAACCACTCAGAAGAAAATCAGGACCCAGCCAATGCTATAAATGTCAAGAATTCTATCATCATAGCAAATTCTGTACAAGAGACCCTCGATGTCTCAAATGTGCTGGACCTCATGCCACCAAAGAATGCACCAAAAGGCCAGATGAAGCTCCCAAATGCGCCCTTTGCTCTGGAGAGCATACTGCAAATTTCTCAGGTTGTCCTAAAAACCCTGCTAATTTCACTCCTGCTCCTCCCCCGAAGGTCAACGCTTGGACGGAGAGACTTAAAAAACAAGCACAACAAATGAAGCCTGAGAACTCCAACCAATTGTCTCTTCCCGCTCATCAGAAGGCTTCTCCAACTCTTCCTCCTTCTTCAGATGACTTTCCAACTCTTCCTACCCAGACCTCTCACCATACTACTTCTTCCAATACTCTGCAGGCTTCCACGGAAACGCCTCCAATTCCACTCATTCTGCAACAATTAGTTGGGGTACTTTCAAATCTTTCTGTTTTAATAAATGCTCTTCAAAATCAACCAGTCAATAACATTCAATAGATCGACCAATAATTCTATCTTATGCGTGACATGGAACTCCAATAGTCTTAAAGGAAAAATTAATGAATTACAAAATTTTGTTTCTGAAAATAAACCTCATGTAATTGCTCTCCAAGAAACACATCTTCGACCAGGCGATTCCTTCAAAATTCCAAATTATATCATATATCGCTCCGATCGTCTTACCCACAGAGGAGGAGGCACGGCTATCTGCATTCATAAAAATATTAATCATCATCAAATTCATTTTACTACAACCAGCTTTGAAAACTCTGCTATCGTTATTAATCTCAAGAATAACCTAAAAATTACTGTTGCTAGCATTTATCGCCCTCAATTGGTAGATTCCTCACACAAGAACTTGATACAATAGCGAACTCCAATCAACAAGTACTTCTACTTGGTGACTTCAATTCCAAGCATCCTGCATGGAATAATGGACGCAGCAACATAAATGGTTCTATTCTCTTCGATTGGACAAATCTTAATGCATTCAATGTTATTGCTCCTAATGATCCCACATATTTCTGCCTTCACAGTCCTTGCAATAGTACTCTTGACATCGCACTTCTTAAAAATTTAAACGCCGGGCCTGCTTCTTCTATCAACGATCTTTCCAGTGATCATAACCCTGTGATAGTTGAAGTCTCTCATAATTCATTTACGCCCTTCCTCAATAGCATAATCACAACTACCAATTGGAATATTTTTACTAAAACTCTCTCTCAAAGCATTCCTGGTAATCCAGTCATCTCCAATATTCAAGATATTGACAAAATAATTGATAAATTTAACTATGCTGTTACTTCTGCTATCAACCTTGCTAGCAAATCTAAAGAACTCAGTACACCACACCAAAAACTTCCTACTGAAATCACCTCTAAAATTGCGGAAAAAAACAGAATTCGTAAATTATGGCAAGATACCAGGTTTCCTCCGTTCAAGCAATCCGTCAACAAGCTTCAAAAAGAAATAAAGCAAATGATTCACAAATTAAAAAATGACAGATGGAATGAATTTTTATTAGGCCTAAATCCAGAAGATAATTCTCTCTTCAAAATTAACAAACATTTTACCAAAAAATATCCCAAAATTCCTCCACTGGTTGGATCCACAGGTCTTATATTCTCATCTTCTGATAAAGCGAACTCTTTTGCTGAAAACCTTGAACTCTCCTTTCAAGAAAACACTGAACCTTGCGATTACTCTCAAATTGAGCATGTTGAAGATGCAGTAACTTCCTTTCTAGCTGATCATCAAAATTATCATAACAATATTTTTTTTCTCCATCTGACATAGTTAATTTAATCAAGAATCTCAACATTCGGAAATCTTCTGGACCTGACAACATTCCAAATAAAGCCTTAATGTGTCTCCCCCTTAATGCCATTACTCATCTTGCAAAAATCTACAACAGCTGTACTAAATATCACTACTTCCCTCCTATCTGGAAAAAAGCAAATATCATCATGTTCCCTAAACCTGGCCAAGATAGGAAATTTCCTCAAAATTATCGGCCCATCAGTCTCCTTAGCTGTGTAGGAAAACTTTACGAAAAACTCTTAGTGAGACATATTACTTCTTTTTGCGATAAAAATTCCATAATTCCAGCAGAACAATTTGGATTCCGTCAACATCACTCAACTTGTCATCAACTTCTACGTGTCACCAATATCATCACTGAAGGATATAACTATAAATTTTTTACAGGAGGTGTCTTTCTAGATGTCAAAAAAGCTTTCGATCGACTGTGGCACAATGGACTGATCTACAAAATGATCAAACTTCAATTTCCAACTTGGATCACACTTATCATTACAAATTATCTTAAAAATAGAACCTTTCAAGTTCGACTTCATAATGAATTCTCCAAAATCGGTCGTATTTGTGCTGGTACACCTCAAGGAAGCGTGCTAAGTCCTATTCTCTACAATATCTTTACCTATGATTTTCCTCAGTGCACTAACATTTCCACTTGCCTATTTGCTGACGATTCTGCTGCTCTTGCCCAAGGTGCTTCTATTCTTTATGTCATCAATACTCTTCAAAATTTTCTGAATATCCTAGAGGATTGGCTAACTAAATGGCGCATCGCAATTAATGTCTCTAAATCTCAAGCTATCATTTTCCGAAAAGGACACGCCAGACAACCATATATTAATCTCTCCCTTTTTGATCAACAAATTGAATGGGCGACTAATATTAAATATCTCGGTTTAATTATAGACAATAAACTTACGTTTCGAGCTCATATTCAAAAAATCAAAGAAAAATGTTGGAAAAAATTTTATCTCACTCTACCACTCATTAATAAATTTTCTAAATTAACTTTGTCAAACAAACTTCTTCTCTACAAACAAGTTCTCAGGCCTATCCTTACCTATGCTGCCCCAATCTGGGGTCTAGCTGCACAATCTAACAAGAAATCTGTACAAATTATTCAAAACAAACTTCTTCGTATTATCACTGGAGCACCCTGGTTTGTCCGCAACTCTACAATTCATCAAGATTTAAAAATTGACTCTATTGACAACTATATTACTAAACTTTCTAGAAATTTCTTCAATACCATTGCTACTCACGAAAATCCTCTCATCAAGGCACAAACTATATTTACGCAATTGAATGGAAAATACAAGTATCCTTTCTCTACTTCTAAATGGAATCGAAGCCTCAAACCACCATAATTTCCTGCTCACTTATCGCTTTTTAGATATTTTACTTCAACGCATATTTACTGATCATAAATTTCTTGTTACGTTTCCATACCGATGATTTACATTTTTCTTACTTTCTTCTTTTTTTCTCTCATCATACGATTACTATTATCTATTTATCATGACTTTTTTCTTTCCTACTGCCTTCACATACCATTGAGTAGATGAACGCTTCGCGTTCAGGCACTCGACATCTTTATTCAACAATGGCACTCGACATCTTTATTTAGAAAAATCGAAATTAAAGAGTAGTTACACCTTTTAAACGCCTACTAAAATATTATTTGCAATAAAACTAGATATCGGTCATCTTGCTAAAATGATTAAACTTTAGTAAACAAAAGTACTCCCATAGAGCCTCCAATCAAATTGCGGTATATTGGGACAGGAATATTTTTTTATATACAAGAATAGGCCAGACGTTTTTGGGTTCATGTAGTGTCTCTCCGCAGAGGGCCATAAACTCCTGTCTGAAAGTAAGATCCATGGCTTCGATTAGAAGATGCGTAATGAGGACTATTAGAGACATAAACACTGGATACAGGGGGAGTAGTTGCTTGGTTGATTAATTGTAAGTAATTGAGGTAAAGTGGAATGAAGCAGTCCCAGAGAGAGTTATAATTTGAAAAAAAATAAAAATTAAGATATGAATTGAATAAAAAGTATAAAATAAATAGGGGAGGGAAACTGCAGAGAGATAGATTAGCTACTGCTAGAAATGATGATTACAGATTCGAACTAACCTTTGAGGAGGGTTAGTTCAAATCTGTAAACAATCGGTATCAGAAACAATGCTCTGATAACTGGACCAGTTCGTCTCGTGATTTTGCAAACTGTGCAGAACCACCGAGAGTGTTTAGTGCTTACTGGGAGAGGAAAATCATTCTCGGAAGATTACAAATTTCATCATCCTAAATGTGATCAAGGCTGCTATAAAATATTTCAGCAAATTTAAGTATGACATTTTGAATATTAGGGAGGCTAAGAGAGTTACGTACATTATCATTTCTAAAGTATCAGGGACAGTCTGTGATTATTCTGAGGAGTTTATTTTCCAGATTTTAAATATAATTAATGTGATACTTTGCCCCAAAAGAAAGATCCCCATGCCGGAACTTGCCAGAATTCCAAAGTGGACCAGCATAAGTGATAATGCGATGCATATAGTACATGTAAAGATGTGGAAGATAAAGATAAAGCATGCGGAGACAGACATTATATTTATTTTTAATATGATTAATACGGTTAGAATGAGTGAGTTTATTGAGTGTTGTCAAGAAAGTCTCCTAGATACTTAGATTCCTTAGACTAGTGGATTGTTTGATTAAAAAAGAAATAGCAGGGGATTGAGCTTTTTTTCTCTTAAAGAATGCAGCTTCAGTTTTGTCGAAGTTAATCTTAATTTTCTACCTGCTAAGTAAAGTTTTAAGATTAGTGAAATAATTAACAAGGATGTTTTTGAGATAGGGAATATTTTTCGAGGTTACTGCTACAGCAATGACGTCCGCATAGACATTCAGACGAATGCGATTTATGTAAAAGTACTAGCGTACAGCCATATATTAATCTCTTCCTTTTGGATGAACAAATTGAATGGATAACTAATATTAAATATCTCGGATTAATCATAGACAATAAACTTGCGTTTCGACCTCATATTCAAAAAATCAAGAAAAAAATTTTATCTCACTCTGTCACTCATCAATAAATATTCTAAATTAACTTCGTCAAACAAATTCTTCTGTACAAATAAGTTCTTAGGCTATCTTTATTTACGCTGCCCCAATCTGGGATCTAGTTGCAAAAATCTAACAAAAAAAAAAAAAAAAAAAAAAAAAAAATGTTCAAATTATTCAAAACAAACTTCTTGGTATCATCACTGATGCATCCTGGTTTGTCCGCAATTCTACAATACATCAAGATTTAAATACTGATTCTATTGATAATTATATTATAAAACTTTCTAGAAAATTTCTTCTAAGCTATTGCTACCCATTAAAATCCTCTCATCAAGAACACAAACTATTTTTATGCAATTCTATGGAAAATACAAATATCCTTACTCTACTTCTAAATGGAATCGAAGCCATAAACCACCATAATTTCCTGTTCATTTATTTTTTCTTTCTGTAGTAGCGTCTACGGCCTCACCAACTACTTTTCACTCATCCGCATCATCCTGTCGACTGTTCCGAGAACGCAAAAATATTGCTCATTTCTTCACAGAAGCACATTTTTTTTTTTTTTTTTTTGCATCCTAACTTTTACAGACATTTTTTTTTCTCTTTCTAATGCAGCTGGCAAACACTTAGACAGTTTGGTCTTGGATGTCTTAAGGCAAACGCTGCACAGACGTTACTCACTTTGCATTACCCAGGGGAGCGTGTAACTTGAAGACAAGCTATGGACGCGGAGTAGCAATGCCCCCGTAACGCTCTACGATCATATTAGACCGGGACCTACGGTGTAAAGTGGATTCGAACCACTACAAACATCCATGGCCCCGCCTGGTTCGAACCCGAAACCTGTGGTACCGAGCGCCAGATCGGTAGCCACTCGGCCATTCAGGCCTTTTACACACATAAAGACATGAATAACACAGCAGAGTATCATAGCAAATCATAAACATAATTATTATTAATATACCATAATATAAATAACATAACAACATAAGGCTAAGAAAATTTAAATCTTTAATTACTATTAGATGGGAAAATATTTTTTTTGATGTTAGCTGAAGTTGTTAAGTTATATTTGTTGTTGTCGCATCACTCATGGAAGGAGAGAGGAAGGATGCAGCTTCTGTTCTGATGGAACACCCGTAGGTAGAAGTCTGACTTCTGCTTCTTGCTGCTGTGTACAGAGATACCTCTGCTGCTACAGTCATAGAAGAGGAGACGGATGGGATCTGCTGCCTACAGTCTAAGAAGTGGCTAAAAGTGGATTCGAACCACTACAAACATTCATGGCACCGCCGGAACACGACCGAAACTTGTGGCCCGGAGCGCCATAGCGTTAGACACTCGGCCATTCAGGTCCAGTTATATTTGTTGAATTATATGGTATTAAACTAGACGTCTGGTGGCATTGTGGAAGACACGCAACCTGAGCCATCTCAACACAAAAATGCTTAAATCTCCATAATTAAAATATAGAGTAAAATATACACCTTTAAGGTGAAAATCTACTGATTAATTCAAAATTGTAAATTAAAATCGCTCGAATTGAAAATGTAACATACTCAAATTAAGGCAAATAATTTTAAGACATTTGGCTCGTTGACTAACTAGGAAAAATATGCGATTTTCGAGATATGATACAGGAATTAGAGAAAGGGTTTTAAATTTTCCAATAAATGTATAAATGTTATTATATATTTTTGACTTCATTTTCTTCTGGCATGAACACAATTAGCGAATTTACAATTGAAATGCGAAGACCTACAATCTGGCATTTCCCTTATAGAAATTTAACCATGTTTTTTTCTGATTTCGACAAAATTTATCTTTCCAATAAAACATATTTATGGCCTCACATCCATGATTTATTCATATCAAAGTTATTTTAAAGTCCGCATTTCTGAAACGGGTTTACGAAAACGGTTTGGTTTGTCGCTCTACGGTCATCTTATGCACACTTTTAGGCTAAACAGACCGGAACCTACAGTTTAAAGTGGATTCCGAACCACTACTAACATCCATGGCACCGCCGGGACTCGAACGCGAAACCCGAAACCTGTGGTACCGAGCGCTAGCCACTCGGCCATTCAGGCCCCACGGGTTTTATAAGGATTAAAAGTATGATAGAATAAATTAAACAAAATACTTGATCAGCACCTTTAAAACTTGATCACTGATTCCATTGAACGAAACATGCAAGAATACATGCAATGAATTAGAATCCATGCAAGAATTATATATATATATATATATATATTATATATTTTGGATTTTACATTTATTTAAGGGTTAGTAAAATTTTATTTATATTTAAGTCTTATTATTGAATAGAAAATGAAATTGTATGAAAAAGAATTACCTTAGAGATCTGCTTTAAATATCTGATCATTCTTTTGCCACTCATGCAAAAGCACGAATTGAGCGAAAAAGCTTAAGCTTTCTTATTTTGAAATTTCGTAGGCGCCTATAACCATTCTATTTTTCTTATCGTGATATGGGTAAAAATGATATGTACTGTAACTATTCAAAGATTTTTATTCCATTTAAATCAGTAATGTACAGATTTTGGATAGCGCAGTTCACATACACTTGATCATGGGCCAAGCAAAAAATAAATAAACTCAAAATATTTAATTTTTCATACATAAAAATATATAATATTTTAGGATAAACAAAAAGAAATATTTCGATGCGTAATATTGCCTTAATTTAATATTTGGCTCGATGTTTACAGTAAGAAAGTTTAAAAGTAACCAAATTGATAGTATATTACATATAAATATTATTATATATTATATTGTATAAATCTGTTCAAATGGGCTTCATCAAATCTATATAATATCTATCAACGAACGCATCTATTTTGCTTGACGCTTTTTAATATGGAATATATGCTGATATATTGTAGATATAAATAAATCTAGGCAAGTACGTCATTGCAAGGATCTGATATTTTAGTTTCCACCAATGAGATAATACTGAAGAAAGTATTTTTTCAATATTTAAATATTTAATTTTGATTCAAATAAATCTGGTTCAAATTCCATATTCTAATACTTTATCACATTCCGAATTATTTACCAAAAATCCCCCTGTCATATTATTTTTCAAGATTACGTTGACTTGTGATGAGAAGCCCGCTAGCAAAAGCATTAAAAAGTCTTAGTATGCTGCCGATCTGGCCGAGTTCTCGTGAGACGCAGTCTGTGCTTCCTGAATTTAACGCATGAGCCATAAACTTGCTTACATAATTTTTTTTTTTTTATCAAAAAAAAGGAAAGGACTGGACATTTCAAACCACCAATTGCGATGCAACTCAGCTCTCCCCGTAATTTTAAAAATAATCCTTGAATTAAAAACAAAATAAAATAAAATTAATCAAATATAAGTAAATTAAATTTTAAACAAAACAACATAAATGAAATGATTTTAAATCTAGCTACTGAGGCGGCGGAAAAATATGGAGATAAAATGATTTTTAGGGGAGGGCAAAAGTTTCACCAGGGCACTTTCCATTATAAGAACATTAGAAAATTCTATTATTATCGGTAAATTAATAATCGTAGGATTATAAATATTTGAACTGAAGAATACGGTTTTTATTATGTAAATAATTAAGTGTGTACTTTCATAATTTACTTGTAAGAATGCCATAATGCAGAGAGATTTTGCTCAGTTTTGCTTCTGGCAAAATCGTGTTAGAAAAGTTGTAAAATTTTATTTGTCATTGTGTATTTATCATTTGATAGCTGCTTTGTGTATTACAGAATACCTAGAGTTAACGACAAATATTGTCTATGGAATATTTTAATGCAATTGATGTGCTTGACACATTTGAAAAAAAAAAAATTATGGAAAATTTTTTAAAAAAGGTTGTAAATAAATTTTGTAGTGAGTACAAAATATTATGGAAAGATAGTTTTATGTCAAACAAATTTTCAATAGTTTTATTAATGATTGAAAAAAATTAATAAGCATTTTTACTCTATTTATATCCTTTTTTAAACGATGGCCGGTGATTATATTTGTGCTTCATACCTGGGTAATGAACGCAGATATTGCTTTTTATTCACTTATGCTTGAAGAATTTTTTAATGTATTTTTATGTGATTCTAATGGGCTTGCAAAGAGTATTATTGTTATTGTCATATTCTATTACAGATAAAAAAATTAGGTATTGTAATTTAAGTTTGTGTCATTAACACTAAACAGAGTCTCTTTGAAAAACATTCTTCTGCCAGAAAGCATGTGAAGAGAAAGAGATATGATATCCATTTCGTTTAGAAAGTTGTGTTGATAAAATTTTTTAAAAATTTGAAAATTAAAGTAAAAAATTTAAATGTTAAACATCAATTCCTTTAACGTGAAACACATTCTTATCAAAACCAACTGCGCAAAATCTATAAAAAAATTCTTTTAACGCTATATTCGCTGATGACTGAAAGCTTGAATGTTTATTAAAGTAATCTTGCGTAGAGAGTACCTGCGCGATGGTAGAAAAGAAAAACCATGCCTATATCAAGATTCCACACGAAGACCAGTAACGAGCGGCTCATCCACCTTTGAGGACGGAGCGAAATACTGGCCATTCAGTGTGTTCTTCATTCAAACCAATATGCATCCATGAGAAGCACCTCGCATTTGAGAATGGTTAACTAACTGGGGAAAAATGCTCCAATCCAATCCAGAAGCATACTACTGTGCCCAAAAAGTAAAATGAATGTATTATTTTTAAAAAACTCTTCTAAAAAACTCTATTTATTCTTCCACATTTATTTCATCGCCTTCAAAGTAATCCCATCCGGAAAATGTACTTATGCCAACTTTTTTTCCAATCCTCAATGCATGCTAAAAGTCATCGGCAGGGATGCCCTTCAAAACGCTCGGCGATTCACGTTGAATCTCTTCAATCGACTCCCCGGAGTGGTCTTTTGAATTTAGGGAATAGCCAGAAGTCGTACGGTGTGAATACGGGGGTGGTGGAGAGATATGGGTTTCCTTTTTGGCGAAAATGTCACGAAGAATCAATGCAGTGTGAGCTGGCGCATTCAGTGTTTTCGGTACCAGCCGAGATTCGACGCGTTTGAGGCCCATCCTTTTTAATTCAACAATATCAGCAAGGTCTCTAATTGTAAATCGAAATTTTTGCAAGCACCAAATCTTTATTTATTTTTTTTTTTGACGTGAGCTTCGACGGTTGAGGTTGGTGGGCGACCAGAGGGCTCTTCGTCTTCAACGCGTTCTTTGCCTTCTTTGTCTTCTTCCCCCAAAAAAAAAATAAAAGATGAAAGTTAAAATTACAAATTTTAAGTTTAAAATAAAAAATAAAACAAAGGAATTAAGAAAAATTAGTAAATGAGAAATTACAAGAAAATAATAAAACGTAAAAAGCATTGAATAAAAAAAGACTTCAATTGATGTTTGACTGGCTCGCCGACAGATGGCGCCGCCAGTTAGTTGGTGAACAGTTTTTTAAAAACGCAACCGAAGTTGGGAAAAAATACATTTTTTATTGCATTAAAATTACTCAGTAAATCAAGTGCTAAAAGCACTTAGATTTTAGGTGAAAAAAGAGCAGTTAAAAATATACTATTGGAAAAATTTAAAATTTACAGTCAAAAAATTAAAAGTTAAAGAACGATTAAAACAAGTTAACTTCTAAGTAAAAATTAAGCAATACAACGAGATAGGTTTATTTATTTATTTCTTTTTTCTTTTTTTCTTCTAATGCAGCTGGCAAATAGATCTTTAGCAAATAGATAGCTGCGCCGATGTTACTCACTTTGCATTACCCAGGGGGCGCGTGTAACTTTATGGTAAGCCACGGACGCGGAGTAACAATGCCTCCGCAGCGCTCTACGATCCTATTAGGACAGGGACCTACGGCTTAAAGTGGATTCGAACCACTACAACACCCATGGGCAAAAGCCGGGATAGGTGATTTAAAATAAAGTAGCTAGTAAGCTGTTAAAATAAACTATTGGATTCCAGTAAAGATCAGAAGAATTTATCTTTGTGTATAGTTTTGTTTCCACAAGTTCAGCAATTCTCTCTTCGTTCACAATGTTGAAGGGATCAGTTTTTTTTATTGAGCCGGTTTTTTCTTCATCCTAGTTCCACAGTTTTCATTTGATTTTATTAGTTATTCTTTTTATTTATTTTAGCTATTTTTCTCACCTTTTTCTTTTCTCTTATAATTTTTACTCCTAATTATGTTTCTTTCAGAGCCATTATTTCGCACTTATTGTTTTATTCTGTTTAAGTGAACACTTTACCATCAAGCACAAAATCAAAACTAGTCGTCTACTGTCATCTCTGGGCAAAACTGTTTTGTAAGGAAGCTGCGGAAATGCTACCGTTTATCATGGGATGACTGTTTTGTGTGATATACAGGAATACAAAGAATCAACAACAAGCATTGCCTTTAGAATATTTTATTACTTATATTGAATATATTTGATATATATATATATATATAGATATTAGAAAAAAAAAACTTTTTTTTGGATGGGAAAATTTTATTTCGTTGGTTTCGAAACGGATTTTGTCGAGCAGGCATAAATTAAAGAATAGTTTATCTCAACTCAAAATAAATCTCCAGTAGTTTTATTGATATTGAAAACAAATTTAATACATATTTTTTATTATTTTTCTGTTTCTATTGTAGTATTTTAAATAATGGTTTGTAATTACATATGTACTTAATACTTTGCTATTTATTGTTGATGTTACTTTCTATCGTGTTTGCCGAAGGTTAGATTGTACTTTAATAAGTATATTATTATATTATATTGTACTTCAGGAATTTTATTGTGATTGGAGAAGGTTATATTGTACTTTAGGCATTCTCTTGTGATTGGAAAAGTTACTCTTCATATTACACTGGTGTCCAAAAAGTTAAGCATAATTGATAATTATGTGAATAAAGAAGGAACTGTAAATCAGAATGGCGGGAAACGTGATATGTGAGTGCAAAATGGTTATAAAATAAGAAAGCAAATCAAAAGAACGATAATAATTAATTTTACTATCCAAAGTAGCAGTTTGAAAGGAAACTGAGCATAGCAAGAGTTCACACTTTAAAAGAAAAAAATGAAAGAAAACATTAAATAAAATACTGATACTGCAGTTTAATAAGGCGTGGGGTCACCTCTGACAGCCAGGCACGCTGCACAGCGATTTACCATACTTGCTATGAGATGATGAATGAGTTGTGAGCTCAAACGGTTCCAAGCTTCTTGGAGAGCTCTCTTCAGTTCTGTAACGGAGCTTGGTGGGTGCGAAAGGGCTGCAATTTGTCTCCCGAGCATATCCCATACATGCTCGATAGGATTTAAATCAGAGGAGTTCGCAGGCCACGACATGCGCTGGATGTTTTCCGTTTCAAGGAAGACATCCACCAGCACCGATCGGTGACATGGCACATTATCATTCATGAATATGAAGTTTGACAGCACCTCGAAACAAGCGAACATAAGGCTCAAGAACTTCGTCTCTGTATCTTTGACCAGTCACAGACCCCGTGTCAAAGAAATGGAGGTCTGCGCGGCCGTCCATCATGATGCCTGCCCATACCATTGCTCCCTTTGATGGAAAATGATGTCTTTCCGTTATGTTTCTTGGTTCAAAACGTGTTCCACGTTCTCTCCATATCGTTACCCGACGAGAATCACTACTCAGACTAAACCGGGACTCGTCACTGAACATCACATTGGCCCACTCTCCAATGTTGATGTTTCAAACTCCAGTTTAAAACGAGCGCGTTTATGCGCAGACATGAGGGGAATGCAAACTGCTGGTCTTCTGGGCATACAGGCCAGCATGATTGAGTCTCCTGTAAACAGTTTATCTCGAAATTCGTATTCCTGTGGCGACTGTGAGCGCCGAACCCAGTGCTCTGGCAGTACTGCCCCTCTAACGTCGCGCACTTATTACCAGATATCGGTCTTGGCTAGGGGTTGTGACTCTTGGTCGACCTGATACTGGTTGTCGGGTAAGATCTCCCGTTATTTGAAACCTCTGCCACAGTCTTGAGATCACAGACTGGTTCACATTCAAAATTCGAGACACTTCGGTTTTGTGATCGTCCGGATTCCAGCGATTCTTCCTTTCGCAAACATGTCCAATTGGCGTCTTTGTGCCATCATTCACCTTGTTTGATGGTTAACAACGTTCCTTCGCACAGCAGTTGCACGAAACTTGCCTGAACTGCCTATGCTGCGTGAATCGGTTTCTCTGCGTTCCGACATGCGCAGGTGGTTCGCGCAGGACGTAGTCGACTGAAAAGTTTTGCATAAACCCAATGTTTCTTTTTCACCCAATTAATATCCGCAAGAAATTTGGAATAATTTTGCGAATATTTACTCCATGTTTTTCGCATTTTACGATTTATGCTTAACTTTTGGACACCAGTGTACTTATATTGTCTTACATTCTATTGCAGGTCCAAAAATTAGATGTTATCGTTTAAGTTTGTGTCATGAACAATAATCAGTCTCTTTGAAAATACTTTTGTTCTATGCCAGAGAGCATGGGAAGAAAAAGCAATGAAATGATATTCATTTGCTACAAAAAGTATCAAAAAATTGAAATTAAAAGAAAAAAAAAAATTGAAATATTACTTTTTTAACATGAAATACTTTCCCAGTAAACTGCATTTCCTAGTAAACTGCGCAAAATAGATAAAGAATTCTTGCAAATCTAAATTCGATGATAACTAGAAACTTGAATGTTTATCAGAGTGGAGATTGTTGCGAGATGGTAAAATAGATCGAGACTCCACAAAGATACCAGCAACGAGAGGCTCATCCACCCTTGAGGAAGGAGCGAAATGCTGACCATTCAGTGTGCTCTTTCATTCTGAACCAATATGCATCCATGAGAAACAACCGCATTTGAGAATGGTTAACTAATAGAGGGAAAAATACCCCAATCCCCGGTCCACAAGCATATACTGTCGCAATTGATGAAATCGCTGATTATTGACTTGTGCCCACTTGTACATTCTTTTCTTAAAAAAAAACGTTTTCAATATTTTTTCCCTACATCTCTTTATTATAATCTTCCTTAATTTACACACCTCGGTCGTAAAACTGAAATGGTCGCTATCAGACTCCGATAAAAGGACGGAATATGGTTGTATGTTCCGGGCCTTTATGCAACACATAGTGCCAAAATATGCATAGAGGACCGAAACATATTCCACGAACCTGAACCTTTATCAAAATCTGATAGCTACATTCTTATTCTGTAACATAAGTGAAGGAAGATTAAAGAAAAAGTCGAAAAAGAAAACATTTTTTTTTAAAGGAAAATGAAGTGCAATTCGACACAAGTCAGTTCTTGTCGATTTTCTCTATGTTGGAAGTGCTAAAGGCAAGAAAGGTTTTGTGGACCCAACTGAGGTACGTCATCCTGGCAGTCAACCATTTTCAAATGCTGGCGCTAGTCTACGATGTGCACTCGTCGGAGATGAAATGCCACCTTCGCCAGCATGACGCTCCCTCCCCTTTGGTGAATGAGCCATCCCGTCACCATTCCCAATGCAGAATCTCAATCTAGGCAATATCCAACCTACCATCGCGCCAAATCACCGCTCCAACAGACATTCGTCTCCCAGCCATCAGGCAATGCAGCGTTACAAGAATCTCTTGTTTCTTCGCAGTTAATTTCAGAAAGAACGTGTTTCATGTTAAAAGAATTTCTCTGAATAAAAATTTAAAATATATTTTAATAAAAATTTTAACTATTTTGTTCATAATTTTGAAAAAATGGCAAAATATTAAAATTAGAATTAAAAAAGGAATTTTGTACAATAATAAAAAGAATGTTTAAAATTTTAAAATCCTAGAATAATTTAAGTATCAATATGTAAATTAGTTTGAGATCTCAAAATTTTTTTTTTATAAAATTGAATTTCTTCTACAGCAAAGTACGATACTATTTCAGTGATTTCTCCTTCTAACACAATCTTGATAGATTTCAAGAATCTTCAAAGAGAATCTGCCTAATGTTAAGATTAATATCATATTATAAAAAAAATTACAAATATTTATTATAAACTTTTGCTGCAAAAGAAATCATAAAATTAGTCTATTAATAAGTCAATTGTAATTTTTTATTATCAAGTGTATCAAAAATGTTAACTTTATTAAAAAGTCTATTTTGAAATCTTGTTGTAATTTTTTGTCTATGTTAAAGTCCATTGTAAATGTAAATTATATTATAATTTTAAGTTTATTATAAGGATGTATGAATTTTGACTGACTTTTTGATGATGAGCTATGGATGTTCTTATAAGAGGCTATATTAAACTTTATTAACAAGATTATTAGAATTTAAAATTATTTTCTTAAAAATTTAAAATTATTTAGTCTATTCAGAATTTAAAATTATTTAGTTTATTGTTATTTTATGTCTATTTTGTTGACTGTTATAAATTGTATGTTTATTACACGGAAGAATGAGTTTTTAATGATGGCCTATGAATTGAGTTTTAAAAAATATTTTGTTTATAGGAGGCTACTGTATATTGTTTGAGTTGAGAGTTCTTGTTTTTGTAATATTGAAAGTTGTTATTTCTTGAAAGAGTGTTCAAATTTATCAATTTCTGCGAACATTTTTTTTATAAATATTTTTTTCTTTGTAGCTGTATTTTCCACTTTCTATTGTTGAAATTGATTTGAATATTGTAGGTTTGGGGGTTTCTTTTCATTGCTATGAATTTTTTTTCCAAATTATGAATGAGATAGGCTATAGGGGGAAAGTTTGAGATGATATGAAGAAAATTGTAGGTATTTACGATTATTGTTAAATCGATTATCAAAATGAATGGTATGAAGACCAGGAATTTGGAATACATTTCTTTTTCTTTATCCTAGAAAACAAAAACAAACAAAAAAATAAATAAAGCATAAAAAAATTTACTGGCATTATTATATTACAAATATAAAATTTATTGAAATACTCAAAGTATTAATGAAATTATTTTCCAATTTTGTTTTCTGAAAAATTAATGAGTTCTTTTTAAATTTAGGCTGTTTTGACAAGACTACTACAACAGCAAGTAGGGAAATCAATAGTTTCTAGTACTAGATTAGCAGAATAACCATTTTTCACGATGTCTATCCGTGTGTCATTTACGATGCGCCACGACCTGAACTCACAATTTCAACATATCAATCACAGAGATAACATTTAGGAGCTGCCACCATATATCTTGAATTTATCGACTTTACGGGTGTTATGCTACAAAATGAATTCCATGATATAAATTTTCAAAATTTTTTTAATCATATGTCTATTTTAAATCTCAATACCACTTACTCATAAAATCCTACCATTCCTGGTTTTTTTTTTTTTTTTTAAAGGCTTCTAGTTCATTGATTCTTACATCACTGAGTGGAGTAACAATGAACTCTTAACTGGCACTTGCTATTCTATTAATTATTTAAGATCGTCATTGGAAAATAAACTACGAACTTATGAAAATATGAAACAAACAACAAAAGCTATTTTTTCCTTTATTAATAACGCACATTTCATTAACAAATAGTTTTCTTTTTAGTGCTGTTAACTTAGTTAAGGTTTTGTGACAGCCGTTATTTGAATTCGTACGAAAAAATCTTACTTCTGATTTTTAGAACGTTAGTTCTCGGCGGGAAACGCCGGTGGAACGCATTAAATTTTTCAGTGGGTTTTTGACGGTTCTTTTTAATGCTGTTGACATAGTTAAGGTTTTGTGGTAAGTTCTTTGCATTCGCGCAGAAAAATATAACTTTAGAATGTTAGTTCCCTGAAGGAAAAAGGCCGCTGGAATGTATTAAATTTTCTGTGGTCTCGTGTAGTTGTTTTTATTTTCTTCATTCATTTGATATGGCTATGAAAGGGGAAGTTTTAGTGAAGCAATAAAAGACGACCGTTCTCGTCTCCAACGAAGGATATATCAGAATAAGATGTAAGTTATTCACTGGTTTCTTCTGTTTTCATTTTTATTAATATTGTTTTATGATTCGAATTCTATATCGTAATCAACAAGAAATATTTTTTTGACATTATAGAAAAAAATTTGGGCGTATTAGCGAATAATTTTATCGTAATAGTGATTATTATCATTAATAAAATGATACATTTTCATGAATTAGCAAAAAAAAATTTTACAAAATAATTTATCGTTAAAGCAATAAAATTTGGCGTAAAAGCAATTTAGGAATAAAATTTTGGGACAAAAATAGTGATAGATTTGGCATTTAAGTGATAACATTTGGCGTCAAAGCAAATCATTAAAATTTTGCCATAATAATGGTAACGTTTTGGTATAAAGCAACATAATTTGGCAAAAAGGCAATTTAGGCATACATTTTTTTGACATAATAGTAGTAAAATTTGCTAAAGTGTTAACATTTGGCAAAAAAACATGTTAATCATAAAATTTATCTTAATAATAAAATTTGGCATAAAAGCAGTCTAAAAAAATAAAATTTTCACAAGTGAAAAAAAAATTTGGCGATAAATAGATAAATTTTTGCGTAAAAGCATTTTAGAAATAAAATTTTGGCAGGATAGTGATAATAATTGGCGCTAAAGCGATAAATTTACCATAAAAGCAATTTAAGGAATAAAGTTTAACTACTATTGCTGGCTTAATAGCGAATTTTGGCAATGGATTTTGGTGAAGTAGCATTTTTACAACGACACCAAACTTAGCAGCCATTTTGTTTGTTTATTTGGCATCCTAGTGATGGATCTTGGCGTAATATCGTTTTATCGCGAAACTTAACTGCGGCATTCATTATTATGCTTACTTGGCGACTTGCCATCCTGACGATGCATTTGTCACAAAGGGTACAGGATTCTAAATTTTTATCGAAAGACTTTCACCAGTTGTAACTTTTATTAATTCTTCAGTATTTTGTGCACTTATATTATACAACCTTGTTTCATTAGCTAGGGATGGCCAACTTTTTCGGTCGTGGGCCAGAAATGAAAGAAAAAAATTTTGGCGGGCCAGGATAAATTTTTTTAAATTTTAAAAATATTTATAATATTAATAACAATTTATTATTACCATAATATTGATAATATTATTAAACAATAATATATATACTTTATTTTTTGAAATATTTTACAAATAACCCAAACAAGCATTAGTTACGCTATACTTTTAATAATTTCATCACAATCACAATGCTACTATATTTACGCAATCTTTCCATACGCAATGAATAATATTAGAACTCGCGCCAAAAGAAAAAGCTGCTGTCTGAGCTTAAAGGCGCAGTTGCCACATGAGGTCTAAGTCACCTATATTGATTCCTATATGTCTGCTCCCCGAGAAAGAGATAACGCTTGTTATATTATAACTAAAAAGAACTTCTGCTTTTAACACTTTTACCGATTGAAAGCTGTCTGTGCTTGCTATTTCCGTCGATTTATGTTTTGTAGAACAAAAATAGAAAAAGTAAAAAATCATCAGTCCTTTGAAAAAAAAGGAAGGGGAAAAAATATTTAATCAAAGTAGAAAAGGAGGTGGATATATAATATATAAATAATATTTTTTTAATTTGCCTCGGCCCGGCAAATTAAAATTTTATCAGCGGGCCGGAACAACATTCCGCTACATAGCTTGCCCATCCTTGAAACAATTTATCGATATCAACAATGGATTTCATTGAGCCAACATTCTTGCTTACATCCAACGATACATATAATATCTTATATATTCATTTCAAACATTTCCAGGTCACTCCATTCCAGGAAAGATGATGTTGTCTACAAGCATCCACGATGTTGCTGTTTTCCAAAAAGTTTCTAACGGATTGTTTATCTTCTCCATCGGTTTTATCAATCAGTTGTTGGAATGTCCGCGGCAGATAATAAAGTTTTAAAATTTCTGATTTCAGGGAATCCCAGTATTACAGAGTAATACTGAAACAGTGTTAAACAGGGTCTTACTGTAATTTTATTTATTTATATATTATTTACATATCTGTAAATATTAGTTTCTCTTAATAAAATTTTGCGATATTGGTATGAATGTGCATGTTATTTCATTGCACGATGTTTCTATGCATTTGATATAACCCATTTATCATATGGTGACTCGCACGTGATTTGAACATGTGGCGATCAATGAAGTTTTGTAGCTGCATTTTCCAAACAAATACAAGGCACATTTAATATTTAAAACATATTTGTCCTATACTTATTGATGATAATGAATCGAAAATTGATTCTCAACTGAGCCGAACCATACTTAAATCCCACCATTCTGGAGAAATAAATCAAAGTTATGATTTATTTAGCTAAAGGTTCAATTGTCGAATAGTGGTATTGTTCAGGATTTAGCAAATATAACACTGTCATTGCGACACTAGACGAAAATATTTTAGAATTCGTTATCGATATCCTATCTAATCTGCCAAATCATAATAAATGCGATGTTCTAAAAAATGCTTCATTAACCAGATTAAATGATGCGGAAGAAAAAAAGAAAAAAAAAAAAAATACTGCTAACGGATATCGATCTTGGCGGCAAACATCTATCTGATTTATTGCGATATATGAAAGGTTATACTGGAATTTAGATATCTGAAAAACTGATCAAATCGCCGGGGCTATAGAGTCTGTCTCAGCAAGCGCCAATCCATTTCATCGTTCAGTAAAAATCCATTGAACAATGTTGCAGAAATAGATCAATTAAAGTCCGCGCCAAAGAAGACCTCTATAACCGCGTTTCCCAAAAGTCCTGGAAGAATGCCATCCCAAATTTATGTAATGGTCCAAGGCGTAGAGCAGTCGCTCATTTCCGACTAGCTACCGGACATGACTGCCTACGAAACCATCTTTACAGACTCAAAATTGTTCCTTCCTCAATATGCACTCTGTGCAGCTCTGAGAGGCCATGGACTCCACGTATCTACTTCACTGTCGTGCTCTGAGCAAGACTTTCTCGCCGAGCGAGCGATATTGGGAGGCTAGAGATATGTTAGATTAATGAACTCTGTTTCAGCATGTTTTGTTGTATTTCTGTTGTTCTTTTTATTGCTGAAACTGTTCATAACCTGCCATTGGAAATAAAAAAAATGTTGCAGAAATGATAGATAAAAATTTTTAGTGTCTACATTTCATCAGAAGCATTTTCCAATGCAAAAACTGAAAATGAAGTCCTCAATTCATTAACCTTGAACATAGGAAAATTGAAACTTTAGAAGCAAGTATTGCTTTATTAAACAAAATTTCTTTTCGCAATAGACGTGTCAGCAGATCCAGAAATTATAGAGAATATGTTTTCAGGATCAAATCTGGGTCATAAAATAGCAAGCTCTGTTGATACCACTATAATTTGGCGTAAACGCTAAAAAAATGTATTCAACCTTGTGAATTTAGATAATCAAATTTGTCATCATCCTCAGAAAACTGAATAGCTTGTCACTTGAGGAAATCAACGATTCTGGTCACTTGAATTGTCATCTCTTTCTCCTGATAAATCGAGTCATAAAAGCTATTTGATAGATACGGAACTGACGTTTTTTTTGTAATCCTCTTATTTAAATCAAATTAACGAAATCCTTTAGAATTTATACTTTATGCAGCTAACTCAACACCCATTAAAACTTATGGAACCAGTTAGTTAACTAGAATTTAATTAGTTTAACTCTAATTGATTGCAGCCGTCTTGATATGGACATCTGTATCTTTTTAAAAGAATCACGTCAGAAAATTTTGGATTAATAAAAAGCGGAATCAAACATAATGTCAATTATTCATAAATAACAAAGATACACTAGTCATTTCCAAAATTCGTAGATTGCCATTTGATAAATTAAAAATTGCTAAGACTGAATTTGAGTACACGACATTTGTCGCCCGTCAAGCAGCTCGTGGTCTAGTCCACGTGAAGAAGAAAGATGGTACTTGAAGACCTTGTTGTAGGGCCTTAATGCTATTCGCAGAAAGCTGCCTCGCCTTCATGATTTTATTCATCAGCTAGAGAAGTTTGTACAATTTTTTCCTTTTAGATCTTCATCACGCATACAAATATCCGTGGAAGTGTCACATATAGAGATATTGGTTGCGTCTAAGTTGTACGAATTTCCATTCATGATATTTGGACTCAGGAATGCTGAGCATACTTTCCAATATTTCATCCATTCAGTTCTTTTCGTGAACTTCTGTTTTCCATGTATCGATAATATTCTTTGTAGCATCACACAACTGAGTAGAATATTTTAAACATACCCAAATTATTTCTCAAAGATTTCATGAACATAGTCTGACACTAAAACTCAGCAAATGCATTTTTTACCTGAACTTAAGCAATTTTGTTAGGTCACACTCAAAAAAACATCAGACTAACTGCAAAAAAAAAAAAAAAACTTTTTTAAAGAAAATTTTGAATTTTGAAAGACCGAAAACTAAGATACAGCTACTTAGATATTTCAGTATTGCCAAAAGTTTTATCGACATTTTATCCAAAATACTTTCTCCAAATCACGTACATTAGCCAACCTACGAAACCTTACAAGTCTGTCAGAATAAAAATCTTACTGGTATTGTTGATTTCCCCCTGGTTTGTCCGGAGAATTAATAACTCACAGGATCTTTAATCTGACATTGATTTCACAAATCGGTTTTTGACAAATGATTCAAAACGAATTACGATAAGTTCTACCAGTCTACGAACCGGCAGTGAGAAGCTTCTAAAACCTCCTGCACCTGATGGCCAGTTGGCTAGTCCTCTGGCACCACAGGCCTCAGGTTCGAATCCTGGCGTTGGTATTTGATATTTGTTAATGGTTCGGTATCCACGTTAAACATTGTAGGTCCAGGTATACTAGAAATGACCATAGAGCGACAAACCAAACTAATATAGAAACCTCTCCTGTGCATTTTTAGTTATAGAAATTTGATTCTTGCCCTACAAATCAAAAGACGAAGAGTGGATGAGTAATCGTTGTGACTCTACACTACTCACACACCACATCATCCACATTTACAATTTGGGAATGATGTGGGTGAGAAGTCTGATTGGGCTCTGTGAAGCCTATGGGTTCATATGAGACCGGGACTGCTGCTACAGTTTAAAGTGGATTCCGAACCACTACAAATATGATACCTATACCTGTGGTATCGTGAGTGTTAGCCACTGGCCATCAGCCCCATCATTGAGACTCTGAGTTGCGAAGCTTAACTTCTTCAAAATTTAAGACCCAAATTAGTTTGCATTATGAGCGCCTGAATCACCCTATATACAAGGCCTAACTGGTGAAGACGAAAGTCTGTGGCGTCACCATATGTGGGAAAGAGTGGTAAACTCTGTCATTTTTTGTACGATAATATTAGTGACAGTGTTGTTACTTCTGCTGTCGTGAAGATTAAATTTTGAATTTCAATCCCAACACTGAATATTGCTGGTATTTTTTTTACCATTTATGATTCATTTAGTCATAAAAAGTTGTCATTAAATTGTCTGTAAATGGTATAATTGTTTTCAAATAATAAAAAATAAATATGTTTATTTAAATAAACAACTTTAATTACTTATCATTTACTGATGTTTTAATAAAATCATGCAAATATTATGTGCCTTTTCTTAGTAACCATAACAAGATGGTAACATATTCAGTTAATGAATGAAATGATTGTAATGACACAGGGGTTTCATGAAATTAAATCCAATCATAAGATTCTGTAATGGAATAAAGAATCCAATCATAAGATTTCCTAAATTAATTCCAATTTCTCAAAGTAATTGAATTCTTTGTAATAAAAATTGGTATGCATAGAATTATTATATGCTGAAATGATTACACGCTTTAAAAATTATAAGATTCTGTAATGGAATAAATTTGAGTTGGAGTCACATCATTATTATATATACATTATCATTATATTACAATTAACGGCGAATAGTCTTTTTTATAACTGAAATAAAACAAAAAAAATACTATAATTTGTATGTATGCAAGAATATTAAATTAGAATTCTGTACTGATTTCTTGTGTGGAATAATGGAATTTCATACTTTTCTCAAAATTTTCAAATTTAAATATACTTAAAATATATATTTTTTATAATTTTATAATATTAAATCTCAGATAAGATGATATTTATTTTACTTTATAAAATGATTTAAAATGTGTCGAAAAGGGTATAAGAAAAGTCTACTTTTTAAAAATAGTTTATGTGAAGTGAATAGATTTATTAGTTCTTTCATTCTTTTTATTCTTCAAAAGTTCTTGGAGAATAAAAAACGAGATGCAGTTAAAAAAATGATTATTTTCAGCTTTGAAATTTTTAAATGAAGTGATACTTGTTTCCTTTAGAAAACATTCAAATATTAAATAAAGTTTATTTTTGTTAAAAGAGTTGATATATTGTTGAGAATTTAGTTCAAAATTGGTCTAGAATCCACCCCATGTCATAAAATTGAGTTCATGTTGAATGGTCAAAATTTCCCCAAGTGTGTGTGGGGAGGGGGGACCCTATTAGTTTTACTTTTCTCCAATCCTGGTTGTGTTACAAATCTGTTTAACAATGAAGAAATACAAAGAAAATGTATATAAATGCTTTAATATCACTAATGCAATTGTTATAACTGCAAAATACATAAAAAAAGTGCTGTACAAGCAACTAATAAATTAATCACATTTACTTAATAAATTACAATTAAATAATCATTAAGCAAAATAACAAGCATTCCTAAATAATACAATAATAAAAATCTTGTTGAGCTTTAGTTAAAATTCCTATATCAAAAAATATTTCTTTGTTTACATATAATATTGCATAATAAAATGCTATATTTCAACATTTATTTTGTACTTTTCCTCATTTTTTTACAGTGTTAAAATCGTGATTTTTCTTTATTGTATAATTAGGCAATTAGAAAATAAATATAAATAAACAAATATTTTGAGCTATATATACTAATTCTAAAGCAGAATCCAGCTGCCTTCACACATAACACTGCATTTGCAATGGCAAATTTTCAAATAAACAATAAAAGAACCTTACCAATAAACAACTATCACAGTTTAGTCATGTTATGTTCATTAACATCTTTTAAAGGATTGTAGAAGCTGCTTGATGTCTTGTGGTGGATCCAAATCATGTGGATCCCCATATTCAAACGCGCTTCTGAGAGATTCTATTGAAGTAGGAGACACCCTTCATGATTCACATGGATATTCTTATCCTCCATTGGGTTCCAAGAGTGAATAGGAGAAAATGTGAACTGAAGAACCACCTCTGAAAATATGATATTTTACTAAGAATAAATCACTTTTTTCAATTTATTCACAAAAGATAATTATTCATTTTTCATTACATATTATGTATCTAAGATTAGCTAATCTTACTGCTTCTACTATTAATAAAATAATTTTCAAATAATCTGCTACAAAATTTTTGTGAATTAATTGAAAAAAGAGCTATTGTGGAAGTGTTCAGATTTCTGTAAAAATACTAAATTTCTTTTCTTGAGGATTGACGATATTAGCTGGGGCACATGTATGTTAAATAAATAAATGATAATTTTTCTAATAGAATCATTGGAATAGAAGTCAATTAAACATTCTGACAATTTACTGGCAAAAGTTTTCAAAAGATGACTAATATACTAAATTTCAACTATTGTCAGTTTTTAAGTTGTAGAGTTTCTTCTAATATTTAAATAATATTTTTTAAAGTAATAGAAGAAAAATTACTTTTTACATTAATGTTCAATATAATATATTTTTTGTTAATTTTGTTTATTATAACTTATTTTTGTTTTATTTGTAACACATTGTTCTCAATCTGTAAAAGAAAAATAATATTTTAGTTAATTAAAATATCATTGCACTAGATACTGAAAGTGACTGTTTCCAAAAAGTGTAAATATAAAATTTCATTCACTGGAATTCAATACAAGAAAGTACACAAATGGATTGAGAATAAAACACAGTATCTGAATTCATTGTGTGATCAGCTTCAATGTACGGAATGATCACGTCCAACAGATACATAGGCCTCTAACGAATATTCAACTTCTTTTTAAAGGAACATAAAAGCAGTCTTTCTCTGTAAATGATTCAAATATTAGGGAAATCCTCATATCTAAATGTCTTCTTCTGAGAAATCTAATAAAGATTTCAATAGTGATGCTCTCATGCTCGAAACTAAACTGTTAATTAATGTTTGTAGAAAGGCCATGCCTATGTCAAGAAAGCTTAAAAACACTGAAAGGCTGCAAGGTTAGTCGCTCTACAGTCATTTGCACATGTTAGCTAATTAGGCAGGAAACCCACAGTTTAACGTGTGGATTCGAACCACTAGTCAAACATCCTTGCCACAGACAACTGAACCTAAAAGCCTGTGGCACCAAAGGAAGGTTGCAAGTGTAAGGAGTTATGCAAAATTCGTCTCATAGAGCATTCTTGAACTATGCTCAATCAGATTCAAACCATAAGAACACGCTTCCTAACCCATACATTAGCCAATAGTTCCCATAAAGACTTCTCCAATACTTTAGTTTTATGTGGTTCAATATTATCGTTTTGTAGATTGAAAGAATTATCAGCTGAACCTAAAAGAATGAACAATTAGATCAAGAATGTTGTCTCCATTAGGCCTGGCGATATATATATCAAAATATCTATGTAAGCCCGATTTTAACGAAATTCCGATATAAGATATCGATGTCCAACATCCGAATTCGATGTATCAAAAACCGGTTAACATCGATGCTGCTTCGGAATCGCCACATCCGAGCTACGCTATGAAAAAGCACAA
>BPLR01001416.1:0-55543 GCA_021605095.1 Caerostris extrusa
CTTTAAAGGAAAGAAAATATTGCATTTATTTAATCATTATATTCTAAATCATTTTCTATGACATTTGAAGATTATTCAGGGCAACTTTTAATTTCATCTTTGAAGAACTTTCGTTGGTTTTCCAGCAAAAATATTCATTTAGCTAATTTTCTATCAACAGTATAATACTGAAATTTTGTCCAAGAAAATTCTGCATATAATAATCTTATGTGGCTATGAATCTGAGCTAGACTATGAATTGGATGAGGGTAAAATCTCTCATCCAAATTTCTCCTCGGCTTTTGTTGAGTCTTTTGTGTTTCATGAAGCCGGGCGTTATCTTGATGAAAGATTAAGCCCACTCATTGGAAATAATGCGGGAGTCACTTAATGAATAAAGCCCGTTTTAAGTTTTCAAATTGATAACAACAGATATCTACGTTAGTTAAAGTTTTTGTTATTGTCAAAGCAGTTTCAAGATAAATAGTTTTTTCCATATTTCACTAAATGAAAAAAGACCTCAAAGCCAAGAAGGCCTAATCCTGGCTTTGAGGTGGGAATAAGCTTCTTCGAGGCTTAAACCATTGCCCTTTTCGAGTACAGTTCGCATAAAGTACACTTTTCATCTCCAATCATTATACTCTTTTAAAGGCTCAATTTTAATACCTTTTTATTGCTAAATGTTTTAAAATGAAAAATGCTGGTACTACTTTCCTGGAACAGGCAAAGTCTACATCAAGTCCTAAAGATCCTGCCGCAAAAGTGAATCACATACATAATCCTGTTGAGCCGACAGCTGACTCAGAGAGACGCCAATACAATCAAGCTGTGCAGGAGAGGAAGGACATGAACAAGCATATGAATAAAATTCCCTCATTCGGCCTATGAATTTCAAAAGTGCATAGAAAGTGCCCCTCTAAATCTAGCCATGGTCCTCTGAGTGATCTAGCTCTACTTTGAAGAGACAGACCTGGACAATTAGCAGTACCAATAATGAGCAGGAAAGATTCTCAAAGACGAAGTCATTTTCATTTTGCTAAATTAATTTCTGAGGGGCATAAATCGAGGGAATTCGGGCAGGATATCAAAACGTTTTCTTGCAAATTCATCTGCGATTTATTCACTATACACAGACCTAGAAGGTATCCATCGGAGATGAGAGTTCCACTGACCAAACTCATAAAGTACGGATATAATACTTTGACCGATCTTATCCATGAAATTAGCCAATTTTTAAACTGTTAAATGAATCTTCTACTGTCCTTTAGATCTATATAATGTCCCCTCATTCAACAGAGCTTAATCGAGATCTTTGCTGATTGAAATAAGTTCCGATCTGAAAAACTGAGCAATGGTCCTGTTTCTGCTGCATCTAATATTTCCATTTGATGTGTATTAATAGATACGACACCTTTCTTTACCCGTATCTGACTTGTTTCCATCTGTATAGATTACGAAGGCTTGGTCAAGAATGTTATTAATAATTTCAAGAGGCATTTGCGTAAGAAATTCTGGATGATTATCTTTATAATATTAATCAACAATTCCTCACGGAAATTAACGTGATTAAAAGAAGTATTAGTAGCACAGCAACTAAAAGGCAAGGAGGATTTAACAATAAAATTGATAGAATTGTGTCCAATTAAAAGCACAATTTAAATAAAAGCAATTTAAAAAGCTTATCTCCGATTATAGATGTCCCTATATTTCTAAAAACTTTTAAGCTTGTTGAATATTTGTGGGATTCAACTCATCTTTTTACCAAAGGTCTTGTAATGTCCTCTGTCCTCATCATAAAATCCAAATTGTTAGGTCAGCTGCTTCTAAGACCCACATTGAGCTGAATTCTTCCAGTTTCTACAAATTGGTAGATGAAGTCATTTGGCAAATTTTATAACTGTAATCATGGAAGGCGGATTAGGGTAATATAGGTTATTCTGAGATTAAAGATGTTAGTTCCAGTCTCTACCAAAAAAATTCTATATATTCTGAAGTTTTTCTTTCTTTATCAGCCGATTTCTCAATGTGTTTACTGTAGTTCACTTCAAGTAAATCCAAGATAAGTATATTTATTACAATCCAAGCTCACTCTAGAAAGATATTTATCCGTATTAAAAGCAGCTAGAGGACTTGAAGTATTAAAATTAATTTTGTTATCTGCAAAATTCAAGCTATAAGATAACAGCTTCTAAGTAACTGTTCATCTGGGATTCCATTTATTAATGTCTGAATCACTACTTCACATTACATCAGAGAAAAGTGTCTTTACAAAGATGGATCTTTTTACAATACCAGAAATAAGCAGCGAGAAAGGGCGAGAGGCTCAAAACAGCCATGGGGACTCCCTGATACATTAAAAAAAATTATGAATGTCTATTAACAGGTAATGAGTCAATCTCCGTAGAGTAAGCATTCTGCCTATCCTTCAGCTTATGGTACGGGTAAGAGAAATAGGAAGGTAGTTTTCCGTAGAATATTGAAATTATTGAACCGCGGAAATATTGGTTGACGAAATACCTGAAATGTTTCACAAGAGTAAAAGGTTCAGTTGCCAAAAATTGCAAGAATAGCCTGAACCATCGAAATTGTTTATGGACGATATAGCCGATTCAAAAGAATGTTCTAAAATATCTGAAAATACTTCATGTTTTTAGATATCATTTGGAACGATTTAAAGCATTTATGCCAACTTTCGAAATTCAAGGTCGATATATTACTAATTCTTACTTTACCAAACAGAAACACAAGATTTCTTCAAATTTACTTAATGGATAATGAAGACTAAAAATCAGAGCATCAATTGTAATTCTGGGGCAAATCAAATTGCTGTATTAGAGATTCAATGTATGTTACATTCGTCCAGTAGTCTTATTAGAAGTTTTAAAAATGGAATTGGATCAATTCTCCACGGATGAAATGAATCTCACTCTCCGCCAATATCGTTCCTGCTGGCCAACACGAGCGACCTTATAAGAGTGTGCACGTTGCCATTATCAGAACAAGAAAAATTTTTGGAAATCGGGAAATAATCTTTAAAAAAATAAGACAACATGCTGAAATGGATTTCGGTGAAACACTAAAATTCGGATACTGCAGGTTATTATAAGATCCATTTCCTCGAAGTGAAGACGGTTACTGCATCTGGCAGTAATTAGAGATCCAATTATTAAATTTACAAACAAGTTTCATCAAAGGGTTTCAAATCAGATCAGATATACCCCAAAACCACCTTTTAATTGTACATGATTCCCTCACTTTTGGTTTATTTGTTCACAAAAATAATTGGGAACGATTTCTTTATATTCGATTAAACAAAACAAAACAATGATCAAAAGAATTGAGAGATGCTATTGTGATAGATAGCCAAGCAAACAACCGTGGAAAGTTTATTATTTTGCCGTCAGCATTAGCTGGCAGTCAGCGCTGC
Source organism: Caerostris extrusa (assembly GCA_021605095.1). NCBI lineage: Eukaryota > Metazoa > Arthropoda > Arachnida > Araneae > Araneidae > Caerostris > Caerostris extrusa. The sequence goes on from BPLR01001416.1 coordinate 3,407, forward strand.
ACGAATGATAAAGCCAAAGATTCAATGACGCATGGAAACTCAATGTTGTATATAATGACGTATAAATTCTGGAAATATCTCCATAAAGTTCACATGTAACCTGAAATGGAAAGAAATACAGATTGAATTACTGTTTGAACAGATGTGATGTAATTGTACGTGTTTTGTTAAATGTTGATTAAAATCATTTAAATTATTGTAAAAAGAGATTTTTGGTATCGAGTATTTTTAACAGGGCAGAAATGGGATTTTGCCACATAACCAATTATTTTTTTGTTATTAAATAAGATTAAACCAAATATCATTGATCACATCATTAATATGAGGATTCATGATACAGAATTTGACCCATAACTGCATACTGTCCGGGGTAGATGCTTGTAACTATTCAGGTTCGGGGTAGCAGATATGGATATCTCAAGAGCTAGATCTTCAAGCTCTCCCTTGATAGCCTATTCTTAAGAATTGGTTGAGCAAAAATTCAGATTAGTAGTTATCTCGACATGTTCAAGGGATGTCATAGTTTCAGAAACCTCTGAATATTTCCTCGTCAATTTCTAGATCTGCCCTCAAATCAACAAACTGCTGTAGAAAACCACTTTGTGTTTTCTGATACCTCTGTTTATTTTCACAGCAGTCCCAAAAGGGCACTTCAATTCTAATTAACTTTTCATACAGTATAAAAGCCCTCTCATCGATTATCATCTGGATGGATCTACTTTTTGTCAATAGAAGCACTTGTCGAGGGGAGTCTTTACAGCACCAACGTTCAACCTCATTGAATGATTATGCAGTAACCCAATTTCTTAATCAACTACTCTGGGACAGTCACTAATACTTTACAACAATAAGTGATTACAAGGAAAAAAGAGTTTTGTGTTTCCTAGGGTTGTTAGGCATACCTATAAAGACAACTTCAGTCAAACATTTAATAATATGAAGGCGTTTTTTAACCTTCTCGATCACACTGTCAAATGAAGTTTCCAGCTTGATTTAATTTCGAAAACAATTCCCAAATACGTAAAAATTTATCTTTTTATAATTATATTATTATAAAAGGATAAATTAATAACTCTTCATATTTGTAAAACAACTTAGATGTTTTCACTGATGCACAGAATATCCGATCTGAAACGGAGAATAAAGTTTACTTATGTTATTTTTTTCGCTTCACTCGGATAAAACCTCGAGTGTTCTATTTAGTAGCTTTTCTGTTTGGAGTTTTGCATTATTTTTGTAACTTAAATCCAAATAACCAGAGTATCTGCAAAAATAAGTCATTCCACTCTGACAGCTTTCAGGGCCAGAATCATATCGTTTATATATACATTAACAAAGGGTAGGCTTCAAGAAATTGATCGTGCCGAATCAATTGAAGCTAATAAAAATTATCAAAATATACAAAACGATGAAATAATAAGGATAAAACCTACTTTTGCCTCTGTAGTAAAGGATTCATTCAACAAGAACAAAAAAATCAAGGCCCTTGGCAGTGGTGAAAAACAATCGCTGAACAAGTACCTCAGTAAATACGAGGAACTTTGTTCAAAAGAACATAGACATCACCAAAATTAAAACAGGTGTCAAGAAAGTCACCAACATTAAAAAAAAAGGTGTCATATTAATCTAGACAGTAAATGACATTGACCTCAACAAGTTACTAAAAGCACTAGAAGACAATGATTATATTAAAGAAAATTTCAATATTGTGAAATCAATAAAAAAGAAACCTCAATTTATTTGCTATGGGGTTTCTAAAGAAACTGAGGAAACGGTACGTAACTGCATTAAATTACATTGCTCTCAGGAAGATGAAAACGCTAAAATAAGGGTGGTCCACTCCTACAAGAGCCCAAGAGGAAGGAATTGAATTTTTGAAACCACCCCAGAGAATTAGTTATCTTAACAAACATAAGATAAATATTGGACGGAAAAGAATACCCCTTAGAGAATACATAAGGCCTTTACAGTGCTTTTAAATGTGAAAATTTTGGTCATTTTGCCAAACACTGCAAAGAGGAGAAAGATATATGTACAGACTGTTGCAGTTATAAACATAATTGGAAGGACTGCAATGAAAAGACCAAGAGTGTAAACTTGGTCTTTACACACAAGAAAATAAATTCCAACAAAACCCACTCTAATTATAGTTGCACGAGCAAAAAATGACCCAATATATGAAAAAGAAATTAAATTTATAACCAATAAAAATGGACAATGACCAATAACACAAATCTTCTCCATTTAATAGAGGCCATATCAACTTAGGAAACACCAGAGTCGCATTGCAACTTTAATTTTGATTTCATCTCACTCAATGAGCCTTCTATACTTTGATAAAAATTTACCAATATGCCCAACCATTATTCCATAGCTGCACATCGTTCGTCACCCAAAGTAGCAATAGTTATAAAAATCTTCTTACAATAGTCAAATAATGTTTATTAATGAAGAAATTGCAATAATTACGACCCAACTGGATTTGCAAAACTTTCTCCTGGTATTCATTTACTGTCTTCCAAGCAAGAATTTATACCAAAATCTTAGTATATTGAGGAAATATATCACCAAATTTGAAAAATCCTTCAATAATAATCTTGGGCGACTTCAATGCCAAATCTAGTATGGTGCCAAAGAGGCTCAGACCAAAAGAGGCAACAAAGTGTTGATTTTGCCACTGAATATTGAAAATATTCAGTGACAAAAGGAACAATATTCTGAAGTGACAATATTTTGAATTTGAATATTGAAAATTCTCCGGATTCTCCAAGTTGTTCTTCAAGAAGGGGTAATTGCTAGATAGATCTACTGATGACCAAAAATAATCATACTGGTATCTCCATGGAAACCTAGATGAAATCACAAATGGTGATTACAGTCTCATAATATTTAAATACTCTAAATCCAACAATTACACACCCTACAATTGACAAAATTAACCTAAATGCCATTAAATGGATTCCACTAAAAGTCTATCTCTAAACTATTTCTAATAATCTTGATTTTGACAAACTTCCCGCAAGTGAACTAAATGTATTTATCTCCAATTTCCAAGATACACTTATTGCAATAGCCCCTAATCTTCAACTTAAAAAGCCCGCCATCAACAGTAATAAGAGGTAAAAATGCAATTTGGTTGACCAGAGACTTGAAAAATCAAACGCACCAAAATTGGGACACTAAGGAGAAGGCTATTTTAAAAGGAAACATCCAGTTATAAGAAATATAAAAAAACTTTAGAAAAACCAAGCAGAATACAAAAAATTTATTTTACTTACCAAAATGAATAAACTTAAAGATTTCATTAACTCAATCGCCAATCATAGCCTCTTTGGTAAAAACTTCAATATTATTACCAAAAAAAAGTAAAAAGAAGCAACATCAATAAACCCATTACTAATTCTGAAGTCAATGTCACCTCCTCAATGAGGAATCAATAACTGCGATCCTTGCTTTTCATTTTTCCTAGTCGGATAACTTACAAACTTCCAATCATCACCTTGAACAGCAGGATTTCGGGCCTCTCACAAATGCGAAAGGTGAATCCATTATTCTAAATATCAAACCCAATAAAGTAGTAAGGGGACGGATGGTATTCCGGAGAACTGGTCAAAAGAATATTTTTGCAAATAGTAATTGGTGCACTAAGTTCTTTCAACTCATTTCTCTAAAGGGTATATTTCCCGCCATCTGGAAGACAGCAAAAATAGTTCCAATATATAAAAAGCAAGACTCTGATCACCCATCTCACTTCAGACCAATATATATTCTGCCCAGTTGGGGAAAGATATTAGACAAAGTCATCACAGACTCTCATTCTATCTTGAGTCCAGTAAATTAATCAGTAAGAACTAATATGGTTTTAGAAAAATCCACAATCTTGTCCTCTATAGCATCTTAAATTTCCATAAATCAGCTAAGGAAAATAAACAATGTGTCATGCCAATAGACCTGTCTAATGCATTCAAATCTGTGGATTGGAGCATCATGAAAATAAAAATTGTAATACTCCATATTCCACAATGTATCAAAAAAATATCATTTTTAACTTCCTGTCTGATAGGAGATCTCAAATTCCAAACAATATAATAAAAGGAATGCTACAATGGTCCAGTTTTATTATTATCCAGTATTAGACGAAAGCTGGACCATAGCATTCCTTTTATTATATTGCTTGGAATTTGAGATCTCCTGTCTGACAGGAGATCTTAAATTCCAAACAATATAATAAAAGGAATGCTACAATGGTCCAGCTTAGGTCCAATACTGTGGAATATTTTTATCAATGACCTTCTATAATGGCATCAGCATCAAAGTCTTAGCCTTGCAGATGACGTTATGCTAATAGCTAATGCCTCCTAGAAAATTACAAAGGCAAGGTCAAACTTTATTGGATCAAAGCCCATGTGGTCTTCTCCAGTAATGAAAAGGCAGAAAAATATGCCAAAATTCCCACCAAAAGGATAAAAATGTATGTTGAAATAAAAATTTGATCCTCCCTTCATCAAAAAGTTGCAAAAAAAAAAAAAAAAACGAAATTTGCTTGCTGTTTTACCAAGGACTGTATAGAAGTCATTCAAATAATAGAAACCTGACCAAAGACAATAAACTCCCTCATCAATCACGAAAAAGCAACTTCACCATTCTCTGAACGAAAAAATACTCACACATATTCCAACAATTGAAAAGCTGATTAAAGAATTAAATATTTCAAACAATTAAAATACCTGGGACTCTTCAAATATACCAAATTAAATTGGAATTGCCACCTAACTACAATACAAGATAAAATAAATGACATTCATCATAAAATTAATAGAATCAATGAGCTACCTGGGGACTTACCCCATGGTGAAAAAAAAAAAGAAATCGACCTCAAAGTCATAGATAGAATTATTTCTTATGGGCAGTAAATATGGTTTCAGGATAAAATTAAACAAAATATTATAATCCTCAAACTACAAAGGACTGGACTATTAACATTATCAATTGCTACAAAACAGTTACCACAGACTCCTTGCAAGTTCTCGCTGGTATTCCTCCAATACATATTTAATTTATACACCTACAAAAACTCTTCTAATTAAAGTTTTGAATTATTGAATTTAACCTTCAAGGATTTTCCATCCAGCCTCATACCTTAGGCCAAATGTACCGTCATGGACAAAAGTCTTCATTCACATAGAACTTCCATGAACACATCCAGGCCCCACTGATATTCACTGGATGGTTCTAAAAGGAACAATAGGGTCGGAGGTGCATAGATTGTTTATTACCAAATCACAGAAACTCACCATCACTTTTTTTCAACTAAGTGATCATGCCACGATGTACTCTGCTAAACTCATAAACCTGGCCATCGACTTGATCAGCAGTAGCAAAACATCCAGACTGCCAATATCACTCTCGACTCAAGATTAGTTCTGCAAGCTTTAGAAAATGTAAAACAATAGTTAATCTAATATGATTGAAATAGAAAATAAAATATAAATTACAAAGGCAAGATCATACTTACTGACTCCGGGACCATGTGGGCCTTCCCTCCGGTAATACGAAATATGCCAAACTTGCCACCAAAAGAATAAAATAAATGTTCGAATAAAAACCGGCATCCTCCCTTTATAAAGTTAGGAGAAAAAGAAATTTGGCCGCAAAACAGGTGGAGCAGCTCTACCAAAGTGAAAGAGAAGTATCGCTCTCTTACATGAGGTCGAACCCCTCAAGAATACCAGGGTGATTTCTTTTTAAATAAACATATAATTGGACATGGGATACCTGCACTGCCCTCAAACACGTTTCTTTAGACAAATTGGCTTTATGTTAATGTGGCACTCCCAAGAGGACAGGTAGAAATCATGTCATATACAATTGCTCTTTGGGACAAAACCCGCGGTTTTTGCGGTTGGTGTTACGATACGTTCATTGGTTTTCGTTGTATGCCCTGGGATGGGTCGATCAAATCAAATTGAAATATATGTTAATAAGGGAAGAGCTTCAGATCGCCTGCTGTAGTAGTTCCGTCTGAGGATAAATATTTTGGAGGTAGAACTCCCGATGTGACTTTTACGACATTCCTGACCCAGGAATGAAATAAACCATTTTAGTATGTTACCTTAACTTTTGGATCATTTTCTCTCGAACCGGAGTCATAAGCCTATTACTTTTTGCCGATAGTAGATCTTAACCGCTTAGGGCATTACCAAGATGCACCAAAGGGTAGGTGAAGGTAGATCTACTGCCCACCCCAGTTTTAAAAAGAAGTATTTCGAAACTTTGTCTTCCTTCAATTAAACTTACAACACTTAACACAGTATATTTAAATATATTGTACCAAGGTATATCATCATCATGAGTACATGCAACAAAAAACATAATCAATACATGTAACAAAAAACAGAATGAAACGGTAAATGAAAAAAGTGATTAATAACTGTTTCATGTTTGTTTTATTGTGTGTATAACCAAATTATAATCTTCCTCTGAAGTATTGTAAACTGTATTACTTGTGCAATTCTGTATATTAATATGTTACATGTAACTGAAAGGTTAGGATGATAGGGTTCATCCTTGAGGTTGTTGCTGTTGCAGTCTTTAAAGATGTTGCCATTGTGATCTTCATTCTTGAGGATAATAGCTCATGCATGCCACAGTACTCTGCCTACTTAAATAGAGCTTATGTTCAGACACGAACGTAATTTCATTAAGATAAAACTCAAATGAGTTCTGTAAAATTGTATTTGTTATTTAAGTTATAATAAAAAAAAAAGACAACAAATGGTGCAATTGTTATTGACTTCAGATTTAAAACAAGTTCAAGCTGTAATAATTTTGTAAAAAAAATAAAGAAAAGTTACTTAGAAAAACAAAAGCAATTAACGAAAGTCCTATTGATGAGTCATTTAAAATGTTCTTATCTAAACAAGGAGATGAGTCAATATTGTTTTCATTTAAATGATCACATTTAATTTATTATTAAAATTTTACTACTTCTAATGGCAAGCCAAATACAAGTAAAAAAAAATAATAAAAGGCAAACAAAAAAAATAAATAAATAAAAAATAAACGTCGTTGGAGGTGGCCTCCGTTCATTGGATCTGCTGAATTACATAGGCTGTAAGATGTTTGCTACGCAGTCGGAAGAAGCCAGTCAGAATTCAATCTTCTGACTGGCTTCTTCGCTGCGTGACTGCTTTCATGTCGTCACGGATTGCTGGGTAGTGTTAAAAGGTTTCAGCTCTCTAACACTTCGACTTAATTTCATCTTGAGTTTGTAACTTGTGACTTTTAGCCTTTATTTGTTTGATATATAATTTTATAGAACGGAGTGACAGCACAGAATACTTTGCTTGAAGTAGTCTTGGACCGATTGTCTAGCAAAAAAGAGGCCCAAGACTACTTCAAGCGAAGTATATGGCAATGTATCCAGTGAAGTACTACCCATTTCATTTTTAAAGTCGGTTCCCCAAATGATGCCGACAGTGGGGAGATTTCCTCTGATGAGGGTGGCTTGTTAAACTAATAGCCTGAATTGGGGCTTGGAAATCAAATGAAATAACCACTCTATCGAATTTATCCTCAAAAATCAGTACATTTTTTCAAAGCAATTCGGCTAGCTTCCACTTCTCCATAAAAATATGTCCGATATTTCCCTGCTGAAGCATAGTAGGAGAACAAGTTCAAAAAGATTCCTGAACCTGCAGTAATGAGATTTTCATAAAAGGGACCATCTGTGTATACGTGCAACCATTTAGTAGATCCTGATAGATATTGTATCGATAATATCAAATGCATATACCACCCTTAAAAAATTTATAGAGCTCTTCTTCTTCAAAAGTTCATCTGAAAGATTTTAATTTGTTTCAATTTGAATACAATCAAATGGGTTTGATGGCTTTTCCAACTCCTGAAAATCAGCTGGCAAATAAAAATTATCATAATTTTTCTATAAATGAATGATTTTAAGAAATATCCATTGAATTTCTTAATTTTGTTTAAGAAAACTTTTTATTTAAAATTAATGTTATTCTCAGAAATGAATTTATTATTTATTGAAAGATTTCCTCAAAAAATGAAAATAAATGTCTCATTTTATGTTAGCCCTGATATCCTTTTATTTTTAATATTATATAGAATAAAATGATATCAGCATATCTTTAAAAATACAGTTTTAAAATAATGAGATCTGAAATCTTTCTTTAAAAATTTATTCCCTTATTTGTGAAAATTATTATTACTAAAAAAATTTGCTTATTGTAGAAAATAATTAACCTTCTTCAACTGTATGGAAACTTTTATTTGCTAATAAATTATATTTGTGTTACAATTACACATATGGACATCATTCTGCTTTTGTATATATATATATATATATATATATATATATATATATATATATATATATTCCAATTTTTTCTATTCCTCTATATTTATGTATATATAAAACGAATAAAGTGTAAGGAAACAAATAGTAAATAACTCTATTCTTTATTTTTTTAAATTAATTTAAAAATCACTGAAGTGTAAGAAGTGTAAGATTTTTCCTGTAAGAAATTAGCTTTTGAAATAAATATATTTTGTGAAACAACCTTTACTTTTTAAGGGTAAAGGAAGAAATTACATTTTTTTTTTTTGCGAAATAATACTTTATATTTCCGTAATTTGACAGCTTTGAAAAATATTTTAATAAGAATATAATTTTTTAAATTTAAAAATTTTATTCAAATACTTTTTAGATTTTTCATAGCTTTTTTAAGTCTTCAATATTTTTTGTATCAAAACAAAATATTCGGGTATATTGTACCATAATGAAAACAACACAAGAAAATAATGTACATGGTAAATTCAATTATTTTTAATTGATTTATTGAAACAAAATTCTAACTCTATAATTTATAAATAAATATATATTATATTATATTATTTTTAATTTACCAACAGAAGTTTTCTGGTATTTTCTGTTCGATTTCCGTCAATTTAATTGCACTCTATTAAAATGGTAATATAAACTACATCACTCGATGACAACAGATAAAAATTAAACTTCACTAATATACTAATGTGTCAAAAGTAAGACCAATTTAAAATTCCCGGGGCTTGTGGAATTTCAATTTTTCTTTTTTAGGTTGCTGGCACGGGGCCTGAATGGCCGAGTGGCTAGCGCTCTGGCGCTCGGTACCACAGGGTTTCGGGTTCGAGTCCCGGCGGTGCCATGGATGTTTGTAGTGGTTCAGAATCCTCTTTAAACTGTAAGTCCCGGTCTAATAGGATCGTAGAGCGTTGCGGGGACAATGTTACTCCGCGTCCGTCGTTTATTTTCAAGTTACACGCGCCCCCTGGGTAATGCAAAGTGAGTACGTCTTTGCAGCGCTTGCCTTAAGGCATCCAAGACCAAGCTTTCCAAGTGTTTACCATCTGCATTAGAAAGAAAAAAAAAGGTTGCTGGCACTGTCCTTGTCATCTGTGTGAAATTTCATGTCAAAATATTCATTAGTGTTTGAGTCACGCTTGGCTTTGTGATTTCGACAATTTTTGAAATGTCTGAATAAGTTGAGCAAAGAACTTGCATTCAATTTTGTTTGCGGAAACGTATAGAATTTTGCAAACGGCATTCGGTGAGCATTTCTATATCGGAAATAAATGTTTACAAGTGGTATAGTTCAAAGAAGGCTGAGAACGCGTTAAAGACGAAGAGCCCTCAACCTCAATAGATGAAGCTCACGGCCAAAAATAAAGATTTGATGCTTGCAAACCGTCGATTTACAATTAGAGACCTTGCTAATGATGTTGGAATTTCAAAATGATCAGTCAATTCCATTTTGGGCTTCAAATGTCGATTGGTACAGAAAACACCGAATGCGCCAGCTCACACTGCATTGATTCTTCGTGACTTTTTCGCCAAAAATGAAACCCATATCGTTTCACAGCCACCGTATTCACACCATGAGATTTCTGGCGGTTCCCTAATCTCAAAAGACCACTCCGGGACAGCGTTTTGAGTCGATTGATGAGATTCAACGTGAATCTGTGGGCGCTTTTTGAAAGTCATCCTGCCGATGACTTTTTAGCATGCATTGAGGATTGGAAAAAAATTTGGCATATGTGAATTGAGTCTAGAGTGGATTACTGTGAAGGCGAGGAAATAAATTTAGAAGAATAAATAAATAGTTTTTGAAAAAAAAAATTGGTCTTACTTTTTGGGCACAGTAGTATAACTGATTGGTTCATCTTAAGGGTTCCAAAAATTAGAATCCGTTACTTTTAAAGTCCTGAACAAAAATGGCTAATATCACGTGATCTCTACACAACGGTAACATCTGAAAAATTTGCACTTAAGTATTAGGAAAAAGGTTTTGTCTACGAATTTATCATTTCCATGCTAGGTGTAAAATAATCAACATTCGATTCTTTTTTTCTTCTACTCGCATTATTTTTTAATCCTATTTCTGTCTTATGTGTGTGTAATGTCCATCACCTCTTGGTACATTTGAGTTATACTACTACTGTGCACAAAGGGTAAAACCAATTTTCACTTTAAATTTCCCGAGCATATGGTATTTCAATTTCTTTTTAGGTTGTTGGCACTGTGATTGACATCTGCGGAAATTTTATGTAAAAATATTCATTAGTGATTGAGTTTGTGGTTTGGTGAGACGCTAAAACTGATTCCGGCGATTTTTGAAATGTTCCTTCAATCGACTTAAAACGGTGTCCCAGGTGGCCTTTTGAGTTTGAAATAGCCAGACGTAGTACGATGCTAAATCAGGTGAATACGGTGGTTGTAGAATGGAACGATATGGGTTTCATTTTGAAGAAAACGTCACGAAGAATCGCTGCAGTGTGAGCTGGCGCATTCAGTGTTTTCGGTACCAACCGAGATTTGAAGCGTTTGAGGCCCAAAACCTTTTTAAAACGGAATTTTGAAATTCCAAGATCCTCAGCAAGGTCTCTAATTGTAAATCGATGGTTTACAAGCACCAAATCTGTATTTTTGTACGTGAGCTTCGTCGTTTGAGGTTGAGGGTCGACCAGAGGGCTCTTCGTCTCCAACGCGTTCTCTGCCTTATTAAATTGTTTATACCACTTATAAACATTTCTTTCCGATATAGGGGATTGTTCACTGAATGCCTTCTGCAACATTCTACACGTTTCCACCAAACCAAATTTAACGCAAGTTCTTGCTCCATTAATTCAGATATTTCAAAAATCGCCGGAATCAGTTTTGGCGTCTCGCAAAACTAAGCCTAACTCAAGCACTAATGAATATTTTGACGTAACATTTCACACAATCACAAGTGCCAACAACCTAAAAAAGAAATAAAAAATAATTGAAATATCATATGCCCGGTAAATTTAATTTTAAAATTGATCTTAATTTTTGAACACAGTAGTTAAGACTATCATATTATTGACGAATAATCTGAAATTAAATGTTGAGGTTGAAAATATGTGAATTTGAATGGGGAAGTTTAAATTTATGCATTAATACAACAACTTATGGTATTTATTATTTATGCTAAAAAAATTAATTGCGTACACTCTGATTTCAAAAATAAATTTCAGTAAGATGGGATATTTCTGCAAAACGTTAAATGCCTTTATATTCTTAATTGCATGAAATCTTTTATTCGTTAACGTTAAGAAACCACCTATGCTTAAATTATAGTATCTTTTATTTATTTCCTTTTGATTTTTTTTCTTTCGTGGAATTCATATCAATAAAAAATATATAAAACAAAATTAAATAAAAAAAAAAATTTTTCACTTAAAAATTTATTCTCAAAAGATTGATTCTAAAATTTATTCTATTTCTTTAAATACTGACAAATAATAAGATTCACTTTTATATATATAATTTATAAATTATTAACAAAATTTTAGTTTTTATTTTCACATAAATTATTATATAGACAAAAATTAAGTTCCCGTGGTAACAAATTATGAAAAAAATGCTGAATATGTCAATAATGTTGCAAATACATTTGCTATTCAAGTGATCAAATTTAAAATGAACTGTTTAAAAGAATTTGAATTTACAGAAAAATATCTGATAATAATTCAATTTACTGTATTATTGACATAGAAAAATACATTTTTCAAATATCATTGAAAAAATATATTTTTTATATTTGTCTGAATTCTATTATATAAAGATAATATTCTTATTAGAATTGTTATTCATACAGGCTTAAAAAATACATTTTGCGTGGCGATTTAAAAATTCATATCTTTAGAATGTTTTATTAAAAACTAAACTTTACATAAATGCATTATTTTGCTATTTTTACTTATTTTATAATATTGTATTTCAGAAATTTTCAATTCTTTGCAGTAAAAAAAAAAATGTAAAAAAAAAATTCTTTATGAAAAAGAATAAAATGCGAATGAAGATTTTATAACTTTATTATGTTTCATATTTCCTCGATAAAAACTTTCTACGCATAACACAGCTCTAGAATACAAATTTTTAAGATGGTAAAAATAAAGTTATAAGTGAATACTTTACGACATATTTAAAAAGATATTTTTAAAACTATCACCGAAAACAATTAAACGTAATAAAAAAATGGAAAAATTGATAAACAAGATAAAAAGAAAAAAAAGTCTTTACATTAAATTTGTTCTTAGCAGTAAATTGTTTTAAAAATGAAAATTTATTTAAAATTGAATTATTTAATTGGTTTTAAAAAAGGAAATGTTTTCGAAAATTGGAAAAAATATTTAAACTTTTCTGATAATGTTATAGTATTTTAAGAATCTGCCATTAAATGTTTTTAAAATAAATAATAAATAAAATGAAAAATAATAAATAAAATGAAATAATAAATAAAATAAAATAAATAATAAATAAAATAAAATGAAATAAATAACAAATAAAATAAAATAAATAATAAATAAAATAAAATAAAATAATGTTTTTAACTAATTTAATCTTTTACCATTAAATAATTTGAATTTAAAAAATTTACTATCATAATTTGAAATTAAAAATTTCAAATTATTTAATGGTGAAAAAATTAAATTAAATTTATTTCAGAAAATGTTTCTATATTTAATAGTTTTTAAAAATATTTCTTTGAAATTCATTTTTACGAAACATTAAATACATTTTTATTTCATATTAAAATATCTTTCAAATTTTAATTCCAATTTTTAAAATTTAATGCTCATTTTTTAAAAAAAAAAAATTAAAAAATTGAAAAATCGTTTTAAAAATTAAAAATCGTTTTCCTATTTAGCAAAAGTTAATTTATTTTATAAGCGTTTAAAAAATCGTCTGTTTCAAACTTTAATTTTTGTATTTATGAGTATAGTTAAGATAAAATCAGTAGGTGGCACTGTGCATGCCCTTTTGTCACATTTGATATCTTCTATCACCAGAGGGAGTAGCGTGAGTTAAGTGGAAGTATTCTCACAGAGCTGCAAGATGCAAGGGAAGAAAATTAGGCTTAATTCTTTTTTTTGCTACTGTGCTACCATGCGAGCCTCCACACACCATTGCAAGAGCGAAAAGGTAAGCTGTAATTTCTGCTTTCTTGCAACGCTCCCTAAAATGTTTTTCCCCGGCGAGCTTTGTTCGAGCTAGAGTCGTTCCAACGTTGGGAGAGAGAGAGACACACAGAGCAGTTACTCTTTCCACTGTTCCATCATATCTCCCTAATTTGAACTGTGGGTCGGTCTACTGTTGCTATGGAAACGGGGTCTTTCCTCCCTTCTCTGTCTTCTGCATTCTGTATCCGCCCTCAATGGCGGAGATTTGGAAGGATAAGCGATTCGTTCTCGCAGTTTGCCGAGTTTAAATATCAATAAACTGCTTTTTTCTTATTGATAAGTTATGGATTATTGATAAAATATATCAATACATGAAAGCCTGAAAGTTATTTTAAAATTTCAAAGCAAAGAATTTGGTTTTGAATTGGTTAATTATGTATATAAAGTTAGTTCAACTAGCTATTGTAAACTATTTTATAGTGTATATATAGTTAGTTTAAAGATTATTGAAAATTAGGATCAACCAAAATATATTTTCTTAAAAAAATATTTTCTTTTTTTGGTTGTTTTTTCAATCGAAAAAAATTTCAAATAAATAGTTAGGACAAAATTATTTAAAAAAGTTTTTAAACATTGTAAATTAAATTATTTTCTTTTTTAACATTCGTTTCATTCATAAACATAAAATATATATATCTTATATTTTATATATATATAATTTACATTTTGTAATCTACTGTGTCTTAAAATTGGTTTTACAATTAATGGAAGTTTTTTTGTAGAAATGTTCTGATATATAATTTCCAATTAGATGTTTGCTTTATATTACTTTTATTATTTTAAGTATTAAAAAACAAAACAAGTTACTAATTTTTAAAACAACATAATTTTTTTAAAATTTTATAAGGCTTTTATGTTTAAAATCCTTTTCTTTTATTGTTTATTTTATTTAAAAAATCCCAATGTATGTTAATTTTATGTATTACACTGAATTCTCTACTATTTCAATAATGCTTTTTAACTCCGAGTTTTTGATACTATTTTTTAAATCGGAAGAAAATTCCAGTGTACAAACAGAATTCATGCAAAAAGATAATCTCTTTCATATTACAAAATCGTACATGTAAATTTTTTTTATCGATTTTCATATCTCATTTTTAAAATTCCAAAAAATTAAGCTATTTTGTATTTGATATTCCCCATATTTCAAAACAAATTTTGTAATTGTAAATTTAGTTTATTCAAATGGTAAAAAAAGAACTATTTGGATAAAAATATACAAATAGCTTAAATACAATTGGAGTATATCAACTATATTGTATTTTAATTATTTTAACTAGAAGATTAGAATTTATATATGTATTTGGTAAAAAAATAAATTCTTCTAATAGAATAAATAATAATAAGTAGAAGAATCTTAAAAATAATTAATTCTTAAAAATCTAAAATAGAAGATTCTTCTAATAGAATAAATAATAATAAATAGATTTTTAAAAGCAATTTTTAAAAATCTAAAATATCAAATTCTCCTAATAGAATAAATAAAATAATAATAAATAGATTTTTAAAAATAATTAATTCTTAAAATCTAAAATAATGTTCTTCTAAAATAAGTTCTTTATTGTATTTGGTACTAGGCAATTATAAGCATTTTGCGATAACAAAAAAGCATAATAAATTTCAAAAATAATATCTACAATTACTTTCTAATATATCAAAAGATTGTAAATGCAATTTAAAAATTAATGTTGCAGATGTAAATGTTTTTATATAAATTTATTTCGTAATTATTATTTAAAGATTTCATTATGTTTTTATAGTAAAAAAAAGAGAATATATATCATGCAATTGCATCATCTGATTTACAATTTCAATAATTAAATAATTTAAAAGAGAATTAATGAAGAAAAATATTTTTCTGAAATTGGAAGCTAACTTGTCTAGTTCGATAAAGCACGTTTTTTAAAATGTAAGTGCAGCCGAATCTTGTAAAGGTAAATCAATTTTAATTTCAAAACTATTTACAGACCTTTATTTAGTTTTATTTTTAACTTTTTTTTTTCTTGTACAGGTGCAGGTCTGATTGCATGAATTTGAAAAATCTTTTTTTTTTTTCAAAATTTATAAAAAATTCATTTTTGTGAAGCATCGCTTTTTAAACATCATAACTGAAAGCACTTTGTTTGTTACTTGTTTATTGATCACCGATCGTTCATGTTTGCAAATCTAATTTACATGTGCACGGCCAAATACTAAAAACTAACATAAATAAACAATTTTGCAGATTAAAAAGATTAGAAGCCATATAAACCATATTGGATAATTATTAATTAATTTTGTTTTGGGGGGCTGAGGGAATTTTTCTATTTATTCGTTATAATTTAGAATTATATATATTACACAAATTGTATAATTTGTAGAATTATATTATACAAATTACTAGTATATAAAGAAGAATCTAGTAATAACCGCAAATGTAGGAATTTGTAATTAGTTGAAAATATGAAAATAGCATTATAATGATAAAACAAGAATACTTCAAGAATGATAAAACATTATATTTAAAGTATATCAATATGGAAAAAAAGTTTCTTCATATTGTACTACCAATAAAAATTGCTTCTTTTATGGGCATTGTATTTTAATCAAAATGCTATGCCATTATCTTTCATCAATAGACAAATATATTTCTGATTAATTTCATAGGAGAAATTCCAGTTTATTTTTTTGTTGTTATATAATATTTATACATATGTATATTTAGGTAAATAGCCGTGTTTGTATATGTGGATTGAATAGGAAAATTACGCGCAGAGCTAATTTTAAGTTAACAATACTAAAATAAATAACACAATGCTAAAATAAACTTTTAAAAATTCAACATAAAAAGAAATAATGTAGAGAAATTTTATTTTAAGCTGTCTTCTCATACTGAAACAAATCACAAAAATTTTAATCCTTGAAATTCAAAGTAGTTAGGTCGATAAAGAGTTATCTGTCAAACATTGATAAGAATATTTATTGTATTCCTAGATTCATCCAATCACCTATTTGGTGTAACATCGAGAAAAATGTGTGTGTTTTAAAACCAAAATTCTTCTAAATCATGCTGGAATCCTTCTCAAGGAAGAGATTTCAGTAATCCGTACAGTAAAATGCAAAACAGTAGATTAAATACTTTTCAGAATACTGTTGAAGTCAGGGTTCCAAATCATCAAACATTTCATCTTCAATTTGATTTGGTGGCCTGATGTCCTATTGACTGGAACTCTGGCCTTTGGTACCATAGACTTTAGGTTGAATCTTGATGGTGGCATGGATGTTTGTGAGTGGTTCGGAATCCACATTAAACTGTTAGTCCCGGTCTAATGAGCCTAAAGTATGCACAAAATGACCGTAGAGCGACAAACCATCCGCCGATTGTGATAAATTTTTATATAATCTAACAAATGTTAAGGTTTTTGCAAATGTTTTTAATTTATTATTTGGTAGGATTAATTTTAAATCGTAAGAAATTTGTATAGTTTGAAATCACGGAAGTTATCTATATATGGCGAATTTTCGCCTGAAGTAATTTTTTAAATGTTATATAATATTCATACCTATATATATTTACGTGTGTGTGTGGAAAAAATATTAAAAATGTGTTTTTAAATAATAGATGTTTGGGGTTCAATTATACAACATCTTTCTTAAATGTAGTTTCGGTTTTTCTATTTTTGCCCAAACCACGTTTTTATAATGTGTGGATTTTTATTATTTTAGAACCAACTATATTTTATAATTTATTGACAAAATGACAATAAAAGGCTGCAATAAGAACCCAATGAATTTTCTACAGAAACTTCCAAATTAATTAAAATTATTTTTTAAATAATAGAATGTCCAGTTTTAATTGGCTACCTTCAATATATAATAATTTTTATTGTATTTAAAATATAAATAGTTTTTCAAAAACCGTGTAAATTGTTTTATTTTTAAATTAAAATTTCTGAAAAATATACTTTATTTTAATAAAAAGAGAATTAATTCAAAATTATTTGAGTATTATTAAGACAATTTTATGCAACTATTGATATTTTTACAAAAGTATTTCAGATGAAGTATTTTTATTTCCATAAAAAATTGCCAAAGAATATTAAATTACATATTAAGAAAACTGAAAATATTTTTCTTGATATTTTTTTCATATTTATAAATCAAAATAATTATGATAGCACCAATCTCAATAAAGCAAGCCGACAAAATTCCAAACTTCATATTAATATATCATCTCTTAAATTTAGAACTAATATACTCTTTTAATATATATATATATATATATATATATATATATATATATATATATATATATATATATATATATATATTACTTCCAATGGCAGATTATGAACAGTTACAGCAAAAAAGAACAATGAAGAAAAAAAAAAAACATACAACAACAACAAAACAATACAACACATACAACAACAACAAAAATAATACAACAAATACAACAACAACAAAATAATAAAACAACAAAATAATACAACAAATACAACAACAACAAAATAATAAAAAACAACAAAATAATACAACAAATACAACAACAACAACAAAATAATACAACAAAACATGTTGAAACAGAGTTCATTAATCTAACAATGCCAAGTTGCAGATCTTTTAGCCACTAAAAAGTGTTACCAGGTGCACCACAGGAGGTAGATCTTCTGCGCACACCTCTTTAATATATACTAAAAGGTAATCTTAGTCTGGGATCTGATGGCAGAGTGACTAGCTCTCTGGCGCTCGGTACCACAGGTTTTAGGTTCAATCCTCGGCTTTACCATGGGTGCTTGTAGTGGTTCAGAATCCACTTTAAACCATATGTTCTGGTCTACTATGATTGTAAGGGTGTGGGGCTGAGAAATCTACTCTGTAAATTAAAAAACATCTCCTGTCTTTTGAAATCTGCCAGTAGGCAGATGGCAGCCCACCATGGGGCTGTTACGGCAATGAAAAATACAAATACGCATTAAGTAATAAAATATGCATTAAGTAATCAAATATGAATTAAAAAGAAAAAGCTTTCCTTTCTTTTTACTTAATAGACCAAATTTATGTAAATATAATTGATATTTTTGTAAATATTTTTAATTTGAGTATATATAGTATAAAAAATTTTATGCCTCCTTTCGTAAAAATTCTATAAAATGCCTAACACATTTTTAAATAAAAAATGTAGTTTGAGTTAAAGACAGATATCAAAGCTTTATTAAGTATCAATTTTGCATGTTTGTGTTTATAAAAACAATTTGTTTCTAAAAAGAATCTTGTTCGGGATATATTTCTATTAAAATCGTAATAAAACAAATCACAGTAGAACTGAAAATGTGCATTATTTTACACAATTTGTAGCGAGTTTTTATTTTTCTGTGAGAAACTGCCGTAGGTGTAGTATTTATACTTAATAACACAGATAGACAATTACCCATAACATCAATAGAACTTCAGTAAGCATTTTGATGTTATTAGTAATTGCGGTCTATTGGTGTTATCAGTAATTGCGGTCTATTGGTGTTATCAGTAATTGCGGTCTATTGGTGTTATCAGTAATTGCTGTCTATTAGTGTTATTAGTAATAGCTTTCTATTATTGGTGTTGTTAGTAATAGCTTTTCTATTGGTGTTGTTAGTAATAGCTTTCTATTGGTGTTGTTAGTAATAGCTTTCTATTGGTGTTATTAGTAATTGCCGCCTATTGGTGTTATTAGTAATTGATGTCTATTGGTGTTATTAGTAATTGATGTCTATTGGTGTTATTAGTAATTGATGTCTATTGGTGTTATTAGTAATTGATGTCTATTGGTGTTATTAGTAATTGCTATTAGTGTTATTAGTAATAGCTTTCTATTGGTGTTATCAGTAATTGTTGTCCAATGGTGTTATCAGTAATTGCTGCCTATTGGTGTTATTAGTAATTGCTGCCAAATTGATGTTATTATTAATTGCTGTCTATTGGTGTTATTATTAATTGCTGTCTATTGGTGTTATTAGTAATTGCTGTCTATTGGTGTTATCAGTAATTGCTGTCTATTGGTGTTATCAGTAATTCCTGTCTATTGGTGTTATCAGTAATTCCTGTCTATTGGTGTTATCGGTAATTGCTGTTTATTGGTGTTATCAGTAATTGCTGTCTATTAGTGTTATTGGCAAAATGTTAGCTACTAAAGTTACAATAGAAGAATAACAAATTATTCTACTGTAAAATTTGTGATATAATAAAATTCATAGATATCAATAGAACAAATTTATTTATTTTCAAATTAAGAACTAATCATTTAAAAAAAAAAATAGATAACGAGATTTAGATTTGAATGTTTTTTTTTTTTTTTTTTATTAGGAGAGCAAATTCCTTTGAAAGTGCTTGGAACAAATGTGATATATTTGTTTTAAAATTGTAAGAGCAGGAGAAATGTTGGGATTTTTCCCTTCCTAAAGACATGAAGACCGTTTTCTCTACATTTAATTTAATTTTATAAAGTGCACTCTGCATGTGCAGCGAGCGAAAAAAGTGTCTTAAAATTTTAAATTACAAACGTAACATTGAACAGAATTTTAAAGTAACTTTCGAAAGTTCCTTCCATTTTTCAAAAAGACTAAAGAAAAAAATTCTCGCTATCTTTTGGGTTCGCTGGAACATTATATTTTACGAAAGATTTAATGTACTCTGCTTCTTTTAATTATTTATTTTTAGTTTTATCGAGTTTTAGCTTCTGAATTTATTTTTTTTTACTTATGTAGATATTATAGTAATACTAAAATTCTAGGCGTCAAATCTATATTAAATTATATAAAATGTACTAGGCATATTTTAATTATTTATTTTTATTTTGTATCCAGTTTTAGCTTTTGAATTTCATTTTTTTTTAACTTATGTAGATATAACAACATTAAAATTGTCATTAAATCTATATTTCAGCGATATTCTTTTTCATTTAAAATAAAATTTAGCTTACGTAACAATAAAATTTAATATTAAATTATTAAATATAAACTATAAAATATATAAAAATAGTTTTTTGTTTTTATAAAGAATCCACCTTGCCCATCTGGCTTTATTAGGTTGTCTATTAATGAAGTTATAGGCATTCAATATTTATAAAGAATTTTTAAATTATAATTTTAACTATCTTATGTGGTAAGTAAATAGGTAAAAAAAAGGTTTAAAATTCTAAAATAAAAATAAAATTTATTGTTAGATGGTGAATTAAAATATAAACATCAAAGTTCTTTTACATCTTTTTTTATTATTATTTTGAATTTTTTTATATTTGGGGTGCTTCCAACTGTAATTTTGCAAATAAATTTTTGCATTTAATTTCACACTTCAAAATATAATTAATGTTATGGTTGTATCATATGCCACGTTTATTAACCGATTCATAATAAGCCTTTTAAGAATATTATTTTTGTAAATGTGAAACCCCTTTATATGGAATGTTATTACATTTACATGAAGTGCTTTTATTACGCTGTTAAAGATATTTTGATAATAACCTAACAAAGACATTGAATGACATATAATAACATTGTTAATAATTTGTGAATTGTTACAAGGAAATTTAAAAAATGCAATCAGTTTTATTAAAAACACTGAAAAAGATTAAATAGAATTAACTCAATTTTTCCTGTTGAATTGAATAATTAATAGGCAAAAACGTAATAAACGTTGCTCAATATAGAATCAGCTTTTACTATACATTAAGTAATTACAATTGTGTAAACGAGGTATAATTAATTATTAACATTAAAAAAGGGATTCAACAAAAATGTAAAAGCAGTAAACAATATTTCTGTAGGAATGTTTGATTAAAATTATATGTACTCATTGTTACGAATATCAGTAAATAAAATCTTCTATTTTTAAAGAATTAGCCCTGGTAATTTAAAAAAATAATAATAAAAAGAAAGTTGAATATTTGCAAGAAAGTAATGGTTGTGAGTCAGTTAATCTCTTCCGATTTAATACTTATTATTGAAGAGAATTAAAATAGTATAAATTAACACTGAATGATACTACAGATCAAAAAACACTGAGTTCCAAATATTTTTTGGGAGGATCTATTATTTTTTATCTTTCTTGTAACGAAAATTCCCACGTAAATTTTTTTTTTTTTTTTTATCTAAAACAAGTAATATATAAAAAAATTTAAGTCAATTCCTACTTTTTTCACTCTATTGCAGAAAGTAATTTATAAATAATTTTAATTCATTTATTTTTAAGTTTATCTGGCGCCATCTATTGGGTAGATATATGTAACTTTAATCTAAAAAAATAAAAAATGAATTAATTAAATTTAATTATTGAATTAATATTTGAAAAACTGTATTAACATCCAGTGTCCTCCACTGCAAAAGTTCAAAAAAAAAAAAAATGTATTAACATTCCTTGAGTGGATGAATAAAAAGTATTTTATGAACGATTGAAGATTTGAACAAGATATATATAGGAGAGTGTGTGAGCTAATAGAAGGAATTGAAAAAAAGGCTTTTCATAATAAAAATCTATGTTTTTACACAATATCTGTGCTTTTTTTATCAAATCCCATTGTTTAACTATTTAAATATGTTAAAAATGAGATCGTATACAGAAGTGAATATATTTCTCCTGAAATCTTCCTGAATAAGTATTTTAAATCTTGTTTATTTTTCTTCCAATAAGAATACTGGAGTCATTTAATACCTAATAATATTTAATAACATACAGAAAAAAATAATAATTTTCTTTTGGCATAAAATCTATAACCGTAACCTGCCAGTTGAATATGCAGATTTTGTAATCAAACCAAGGACAAATTGTGATAAGATTCTGATATTACCTATCCAATACTTGTATTAAAAATGAAATTCAATGAAATTTGTAACATATTGCATTTCTTAAACTGAAATATTTTCAAATCAGACTATCAATTGTCACGATTCCTAACTTTGATTTTTTTGAAAGCATATAAAGACAAAACTCTTTCACTCAAAGGAAAAAGCTAATAAAAGAAATCATTGCATTACATTTTGTTTTAGGAAATAAACTTATTCGAGAATATCGCTTTTTGATGGTCTTGGAAATGTTCCAATTCAGCAATCCATTTAAAACGAAGCAAATACTTTCCAGGAAGATAGCATTGCCGGTTTCCATGGTTACAGTTTACATTTAACATTAGGCTGCATATCTTAAAGTCTGCAGTTGCCAATTTTGAAAAACAAAATACCACGAGAACAATAATTGTTGTTTTTGTTCCAGCATTTTTTTATTTGGTTATGAAACCTGATATCACCATATAAAAATCATCAAATGCAATATGAACCAAATTAGAATAAATTTATTCGATATTATTTACAAATGTAGAATGTTAATTTTGGTAAATATTTCTTCACCAAACATTTTTTTATATTTTATTATTATAATTTCTGTATTTACCTGATACAGGCACATAATTTATCGAGGCTTAATAAAAGTATATTTAAGTAGCGATTGATATTTGATTTCCATCGTTAAATCATAGTAATTTATGAAAATAAAAAAAAAAAATTAATGCAGATTTCTCATTAGTAAAATAAACAATGGTGTAATTCATTGCCTCTCTCTTTTATAAATACAATTTGAAAGCCAATATAGTTTTTTGAGTAAAATAAATATTAATGAGAAATCATAAACATAATGATAAAGTATTTAGCATAATTATACTTTTGAGCCAAGTTAACACAAACTACTGTTATATGAAAAATGAACAAAAAAAAAAAAAAAAAAAAAAAAAAAAAAAAAAGAAAGAAAGATGTAATAACCGTTTCTCTTTTCTTGATGATTTTGTGTATGATTTACTTTTTTAAAAATCTAAATGCAGCATATTATTCAGAAATTGAAACATATATATTATTTGAAAAGAAAGAATAATTTAAATCAAGCGTATGAACGATGACCCGCGGGTTAGACATTAATCCACGAAGGCCTTTTAGAGATTTCGTGGATCGGTGTCTATCCGGCGGGTTTTGCAGGTTTTAAAGATTGAAATATATATAAATAGTTCTTAATTTATAGATTTATTTATATAATAGAAGGTTAATATTTATACACTAATTTTGTTTATTTTTTGTTTCATAAAAGAGGAAACAGACAATCGAAAATGTTAAAAATTAAAGTATAAATATGTGATATTAAATTTGTAAAAAAAAAAAAAAAAAAAGATTAATACCAATTGCCTATATTTTTTAACGACTTTCAGAAATCTTTACCTGTACATGACTTCTGAAATACAGAAAAAAAAACCTACAGTCAAAAATCTACAGTCGGTCAAACTCTTGTAGTATATCTCTTGTACTCTTTGTATCGTAGAAAAGAGGTATACCAATTCAGTACTTGGCATACGCAATTAGAATTGCTTAAAATTCAACTTTATTATTTTTATTATTAAATTTTCCCATCTATCTATCTATATATATATATACATATATATATTAAGTACATTAATCATTAAAAAAAAAAAAAACAAACGCTACAAGTTTTATACTATATTAAACAGATTGGTTTATTAAATATGGCGTGATTGAAAAAATAAAATTACTTGTGAACAACAGACGAAGAAAGATAAAGACATTTTTTTACGAAAAGAAAAACAGAATCATTCCCAAACCAAGCTAAAAACTTTTTTTTTTTCATTCCCAAATGTAATATTACAGCTGCTAGTTTTCAAGTAGTCCATTGCATTTTTTGACCACGATAAAGCTCTTTCAGAAAGAGAATTCGTAAAACAAGCTTTTCAGTAGGTATTACAAATTTTATAGAAAAATACTCGATTATAAAGCATATAAATGAGTTGCCAATAAGTCTCAATATAATTAAAAATCTAGTAAGACACAATATACATAAGTACTTAAAGTATTCAGAAATATATTCAATTGCTTTAGAGGAGAGTAATAATATAAATGGATAAAGCAGGCAATTTAATGAAAGGGTTAATGAAACTAATTACATCGAGAGAAAATGTATTAAATATAATATTTAAATTAATACTAAACTTAAAGAAATAAATATTAAGAAAGACTGCATGTACAGAAAATTGTTCCTGTAATAAACTAATGAATATGGATATGATTTTAATATTAAAAAACGATCTAAAAATAAGCAATAACAGATTTCTCAAATATGATTTTATCAATTTAATATACATTAACATATCTGTAACTATGTTTATTAATAAATAATATTTCGGAATAAATATGCTTTTACTTTATCCCTTATTTATTCAAATACTCAGCGCAGAGGCGCAATACATGTAATACATGATGTCACCACAATATTAACGTCGATCTTAATTTTTTGTTCTTCATTTGCAAATGTAAAAGTTGTAAAACAAAAAAATATAAAAGTAAACCTTTTCAGAGAATTTTAAAAATTATAATACAAGAAAATGGGAGGAAAGAGTGACTGTCAAGTATTTGTAACAAATGTAGGGTGTTTCAAATTATTGATACTTTTTTTTAGTATATCCGCCACGCCCTTTCCAAGTGACTCCACTGACTTAGTAAACTACAGATACCACTTGGAATAAAAATAATGAACAAAATTTGGTCCACTAAAAGTTCACCAACACTCATCTAGACATTTTAAAAGTATTTTAATTCTTATTTTGGATAATTTTTCTCTTGTAAAAGAAAGGCGTATAAATTCATAAAGCATATAAATATATGCGTTATAATTTAATAAATTTAGTAAAATAAATAAAACCTAAATTTAATGAATTTGAAAATTAAATTTTCTTAAATCTTTTGCAAAATCTTTATCGTTTTACATTCAATATATAACTTTTTAACGCTGTCATAATTCATAAAGCATGAAACAGCACAATACAGTTCGATACATATATTTCCAACACAATGCTATTATTATCCATGTAGGAATGTATTATTATAAATGTTTTTTATTTCAATTCCTTCTATTAGCTCACGCTCTCCCTATATATATCTTGTTCAAATTTTCAATCGTTAATAAAATATTTTGTATTCATCCACTCACGCTCAAATGCATTTTTTAATTTGTAGTGGATGACACTGGATGTTAATTCAGTTTTTCAAATATTATTTCAGTAATTAAATTTAATTAATTAATTTTAGTTCATTTTTTTTTTAGATTTAAGTTGCATATATCTACCAATAGATGACGCCAGATAAACTTAAAAAATTGATGAAATCTATTTATGAAGGACTTTCTGCAATATAGTAGGAATTGACTTTAACATTTTTTATATTACTTGTTTTTATTACTTTAGTTAATCTAATAAAATTTTTAAATATATGCATGGCATTTTCATGTGTGTGTAGCAATGCCATCTTTTGTAGTTTGAAAATTATTACGTTAAACATACAAATGTTGAACATTTTAGCAATTATTTTTATCAAAATTGTACAATAACGTATCAATTATCACCAAATACTTGCTTATTACCAATATTTTAAGGTTCGCGTATATATAACATCGTGTACTTCTCCTATTTTATTTACCTTTAAAGAGCACTTTAAATAACTATCTTCTACATTTGTGGCGGTATGAAAACTCATAAACTCCCTAATACTTTGTTTAGCAGTCAGGTATGACATATATTGCAGTGGCCAACTAATCTGTTCCTTTTGTAAAGTAATGACTGCAGAATCTCCTACAGTGTGAATCGAACCCTTGTCCTCCTGTACGCCAGCAATGGTGCGTTACAAATGCTTAATAAATAATTTTCTACGGGTAAAATTTAAAATATAACATCTTTTTTTTTTTATGAAATTTATAGAAAGCAGATTAAAACGACTAAACAAAAACATAATTTTTATGAATATAAAAATAAAGTAAAAATGACATAGTATGTGTTTCATAAATATAATTAAAGGGATAATTACTATATATAATGTAAATTAAATTACACAGTGATTATTAAATTAGTAAGTTATCTTACAAAATGTAACTTTGACTATACTTTGGACAGAAACATTTTCTTTTTTATATGTGTGTTTCCATATTATATTTATTTTAAACATTCCGAGGGAAAAAAAGATATAGTATAATATCAAACATTTCTTATCAAAAGACAAAGGTAATTACGTTTCTTAGCAATAAAAGTCTCTTTGCAAGAAAGGACGTTTTACAGGGAAATTAGTTAATTTAAATTTCTGAGTTTGAAATCAACAAAATATTCCTTTAAATGCTTTATTTCGTTACAAATAATAATAAATATATTAAAAAAAATCCAAAAAAGTGAATTAAAATTCGGGAATTACTTTTTTACTTTATTTTTTATACGGTTTTTTTTTTTTATTTATTTTTTCATTACGGCTTAGAAAAACATAAACAAATTATTTATACAGCAAAATAAAGCAAAAATATTTTTGAATTTAAAATTATTTGAGGAGAATCGTAACTGAAAACATTTTCTTAAATGTAAGTTTTAACCTTTCTGATTATTTAAAGTATTTTTTATTAAATTTCATGTCCGAATATAAAAATTATTTTAAAATAAATTAAATTATTTTTATAATAATGACTTTTTCTTTCCATTTCATAACAATTCCTTTATTAATATTATTTCTCTCAAAAATATGAGTGCAGGTATTTCAAATATGTAATCCAGGTGATTTGAAATTTTCCACGAAAAACAAATAAAAACTTAAAGGGATTCAAAATACGTTTTTCTCTTTTTTAAAACATCAATCTGGTAGCATATATATATATATATATATAAGGCTACCAGATTAATATTCTAAGAGCAAACACGGGTTTTATTAGAAAGTAGAATACTAATTCATAATCAGTCAACATATTAAATTAAAAATCCCGTTCTGATGATATTTTTTTTCTTGTTGATGTTGCATATACTTAAAAAGAATTACTAAAGCGAAAATTCAATCTGTTCTTTGTATTTAATTTAACTGTTTTAATAGAAGTCGAGGAATTTTTCACCTTCAATGAATTTTTGCATGAAACAGTTTTTTTAGTCTAACTACTATGAGTGCCAAAATATGAAAAATATATATATTTTTAAATAATAGGTTTTTTTTTTCAATTCCTTCTATTAGCTCACACTCTCCCTATATATATCTTGTTCAAATTTTCAATCGTTCATAAAACACTTTTATTCCTCCACTCAAGTTCAAATACATTTTTTGAACTTGTAGTGGATGAAACTGGATGTTAATACAGTTTTTCAAACATTAATTCAGTAATTAAATTTGATTAATTAATTTTAGTTTTTTCTAGATTTAAATTGCATATATCTACCAATAGATGGCTCCAGATAAACTTATAAAAAAATGAATGAAAATTATTTATAAAGGACTTTCTGTAATACAGTGAAAAAAAGTAGGAATTGACTTTAAATTTTTTTTTTTATATTACTTGTTTTTAAATGAATGCTACCCAAAAGTTGTAAGCCTTTCAGAATAACTTCGTATTAAGTCTTCGTTTTATATATTTATTTATTTTTCATTTATATGTGTGTGTGTGTTAAAATTTCCTTAATAAATCAGTATTTGGTGAAAAGACATCAAAATTAAATATTTGAAAAGTAATTCAAGTATTTAATTTTGATATCATTATACTTTTATGGCTTCAAAAAAAAAATAATATACGTATGGCATGATTAAAAAAATGGCAAAAATAATTTTATAAATAGCAAAATGGTAAAATAAATATATAAATTAAAAATATTATATAATTATATAAATGACAAAAATTATTTTATGGCATTAATTTCAAAAGTAATGCTTAGTTCGATAATTAAAACTTTCGCTAAATTTATTCTCTTATCAAATTACTATATTATTCAATATTCTGAATTATTAGCATTTATTATATCTGAAGTTATTTTAAAATTGGCGTAATACCGAAAAACCGAGAATTTTGGTAACTAAATTTACTGGACAATTTCATTTTATCATAAAAAATATGAGGAATATCATTTTTTGATTGATAGATCTAATAATCTATTAAATTGATTTACAAAATACAAGTCTCTTTTTATACTGTATCTGAGCCAGTATTTTTTCAATTTTCTTTATTAACAAATTCTTTTAAAATTATCCATTTTATTGGGGCAGTTATAATTTTTTTACAATTTTTGTAAAAATTGATTATTTTATTATTTTCTTTTGAAGAAGATATAATAAAAATATGATACAAATTATTTAAAACATGAGAAAATAGCTTCAAGTCAGCTTAAATTAAATCGAAAATATGAATTCTATTTTTACCTCTCAAACAAATTCCTCTTTACTATCTTGTACAATGACATTCGATTCGTGTTATAAATCAAAGTTATGTCCTTTCTTGTACTTCTACAAGCAAACGAACGTAAAGTGTTAAAGCGCTGCAAATACTGGCTATGTTTGAGCCAGTATTTTTCATTCTTTTTCATAAATAAATTCTTTTAAAATTATCCATTTTATTGGGGCAATTATAAATTTTTTTGCAATTTTCGAGAAAAACTATTATTTTATATTATTTTTTTTTTTTGAAGAAGAAGAAGATATGATAAAGATTATTAGAAACATGAGAAAACAGCTTCAAGTCAACATAAATTAATTCGAAAATAGAATTCTATTTTATTCTCTCAATAAATACATTTTACTGTCTTGTACAATGACATTCGATTCATGTTATAAATCAAAGTTCTGTCCTTTCTCGCACTACTACAAGCAAACGAACATAAAGTGTTAAAGCGCTGTAAATACTGGCTATATCTGAGCCATTATTTTTCCTCTTTCTTCATTAATAAGTTCTTCTAAAATTATCCATCTTATTGGGGCAATTATAAAAATATTAAAAAAAAAAAAATATTTATTTTTAAATAAATGCATCTTTTTACAATTTTCGAGAAAATTATTATTCATATAATTTTCTTTTGAAGAAGGTATGATAAAAAATCAACATAAAAATTATTAAAATCATGAGAATAAAAGTTTCAAGTCAACATAAATTTATTCGAAAATATGAATTATATTTTAACCTCATTTGACATTTTGACATTCGATTATTCGATCAAAGTTTGGTCCTTTCTCGTACTTCTACAAGCAAACGAACGTTAGGTGTTAAAACGCTACAAATACTGGCTATATCCGAGCTATTATTTTTTTCATCCTTTTTCATTAATAAATTATTTTCAAATTATCCATTTTAATGGGGAAATTAAAATTTTTTTTTAAATTTTCGTGAAAATGATTATTCATATAATTTTCTTTTGAAGGTTGTGTGATAAAAAATATGATAAAAATTATTCACTATATGAGGAAATAACTGCTAGCCAACATAAATTAATTCGAAAATATGAATTCTATTTTACCTCTCAAACAAATTAATTTTATTGCCTTGTACTGTAACATTCGATTCATGTTATAAATCAAAGTTCTGTCAAAAATCTTTCTTGTACTTCTACAAACAAACGAACGAAAAGTGACAAAAATATTAAAACGCTGCAAATCTTAATTCGTCGGACTCAAAGCAAAAATAATGGCTAAATATCTGATCCAGTATTTTTCATATTTTTTTTCATTAATAAATTCTTTTAAAATTATCCATTTTATTGGGGCAATTGTAATTTTTTTACAATTTTCGTGAAAACTGATTATTCATAACATTTTCTTTTGAAGGAGATATGATAGAAATATAATAAAAATTATTAAAAACATCAGAAAACATCTTCAACTTAAAATAAATTAAATCGAAAATATGAATTCTATTTTAACCTCTCAACAAATTCATTTTACTATCTTGTACATTAACATTCGATTCATGTTATAAATCTAATGTTTGTCCTTTCTTGTACTGCAAGCAAATGAATCTAAAGTGTTAAAATGCTGCAAATACTGGCTATATCTGAGTCAGTATTTTTTAATCTTTCTTCATTAATAAATTCTTTTTTAAATCATCCATTTTGTTGGGGCAATTGTAATTTTCGTGAAAAGTGATTATTCATATTATTTTCTTTTAATGATTGTGTGATAAAAATGACAAAAATTATTCAAAACATGAGAAAATAGCTTCAAATTGACATAAATTAAATCAAAAATATGAATTCTATGTTAATCTCTCAAACAAAATTAATTTTATTGCCTTGTACTGTAGCATTCGATTCATGTTATAAATCAAAGTTCTGTCCTTACTTGTACTTCTACAAGCAAATGAATGAAAAGTGTTAAAACGCTGCAAATTTCGCAGGATACTGCCTATATATGAGCCAGTATTTTTCATCCTTCTTTATTAATAAATTCTTTTAAAATCATCCATTTTATTAGGCTAATATAATTTCTTTTTTAGTTTTGGAGAAAAAGTTATTCATATTATTTTCTTTTGATGAATATATGATAAAATTTATTAAAAAAAAAGAGAAAATAGCTTCAAACCAACATAAATTAATTCGAAAATAGGAATTCTATTTTAGGTTCTCAAACAAATTCATTTTACAACCTTGTACAATAACGATTCATGCTGAACTTCGATGTACAATAACGATTCATGAACTTCTATTCATGTTATAAATCACAGTTCTGTCCTTTCTTGTACTACTACAAGCAAGCAAACGAACGAAAAGTGTTAAAACGTTGCAAATCTCACCGCCGGACATTCGCCTCTGAGTTATCGATCGGTGGAATCTCCGGCGGCAAAATGGAATTCTTGCCGAAGTGTAAAATCGCTGATCAGAAACAAGTCGTTCGTAAAAGCCAGATTCTTGTAAGCGAAGCTGGTGTTCCCCAATCTTGCTCCAATGAGAACGCAGGACGTGGATCGACTGCAGGATTTAGATGTCCCAACTGGCATCTGTAATTGAGCCCGATAGTTCAAAAACACATTTAACTGGTTAAATTCAATGGTTATGGAACACAATGACAATTATTCCTCGCAATAAACCAGTTGATGCAAACATTTGAATGCGAAGCTTTGGTTTAAATGCATGTTTGTGTAGTTGGCCTTAATGGTTTTGGAACACGATGTATTGAAGAACAATTATTCCATTATAATTATTTTGAGATTGTTTCAATAATTTTATAACTGTGCCAAATGGTTTGGAACAAGAAAAATAAATTTAACATTTGATTTATTTTAATGATTATGGAACAAGATGACAATTATTCCTTGGTTTAAAAAATAAAAACCAGTTGATGCAAACATTTGAATAGTTGATGTAAACATTTTGGTTTAAAAGCATGTTTATGTGATTAGCCTTAATAGCTTTGGAACGTGATGTATTGAATACAATTATTTCATTATAATTTTTGAGGGTACTGTGAAGTATTTAGAATGCTTTTATATATTTATAACCGTTCCCAAGGGTTCCAATTTACTCTTTACCATTCCGTTACTACCATTTAACTGGTTAATTTTAATGGTTAGGGAACACAATGCCAATCGTTGCTTGCAATAAACCAGTTGAAATAAACATTTGAATGTGAAGCCTTGGTTTAAAGGCATGTTTATATGGTTGACCTTAATGGTTTTGGAACACCATGTATTGAAGGACAGTTATTACATTATAATTATTTTGAGGATAGTGTGAAGAATTGGGAATGCCTCAATTTTTTTTTATTGTAGCATTGTAATCAAATGGCTCAAAAACAAATTTAACTGGTTAATTTCAATAGTTAGGAAACATGATGATAATTATTCCTTGCAATAAACCAGTAGAACTATCCAGATTGCCAGGGAACATTTGAAAGGAAGCTTTGATTTAAAAGTATGTTTATTTAGTTGCCCATAATGGTTTTGGAACATGATGTATTGAATGACAATTATTCCATATGAGGTTAATGAGAAGAATTGTGAGAATGTCTCAATTTTTTGTAATTGTGTCAAATAGTTTGAAAACACATTTTAATGATTAATTTCAATAGTTATGGAACACAATGACATTTATTCTTTGCAATAAACCAGTTGAATTAAACATGGGCCAGAAAAGAAATGGAGAAATTGGAGCTTTGGTTTAAAAACATGTTTGCGTAGTTTTCCTTAATGGTTTTGGAGCACGATGTATTGAGTGACACAATTATTCCATTATAATTTTATTGATGATTGTGTGAAGAATTGAGAATGCCTTAATAATTTTTAACTATGTCAAATGGCTCAAAAACAAATTTAACTGATTAATTTCAATAGTTATGGAACACGATGTTAATTATTCCTTGCAATAAACCAGTTGAAATAAACATTTGAAAGCGAAGCTTTGGTTTAAAAACATGTTTATGTGGTTGGTCTTAATGGTTTTGGAACACGATGTACTGAATGACAATTATTCCATTATATTGTTTTAAGAGTAGTGGGAAGAATTGAGAATACCCCAATATTTTTATAACTGTTTCAAATGGTTCAAAAGCACATTTAACTGATTAATTTCAGTGGTTATGGAGTAATATGATAGTTAGTGCTTATTTTAAAATAGTTGTAGAATTTAAATTGAGAGTAAACATTTAAAAGTGGAGATATGGTTCAAAAGTATAGTTGATTTTAATGATTTTGGAACGCGATGCAATGAATGACAGTTATTCCAATGTAACTATCTTTTGGAGGGCGGAAAAAAGTGAAGAACTTAAACTGAATTTATAACTTACATAACTGAGACAACTTACATAATTCAAGATCACGTTTAACTATTTAATGTTAATGGTTAGAAAACACAATGTACGATCAAAACTATCTTTTTGTTATAAAATATTTGAACTGGTAGAAAGCATTTCAAATTGAAGATATGGCTCAAACACGTTAACTGGTTTGTTTTCAATTGTTATGGTGCACGATGACAATTTTTCGAAACAGTTGAAGCATTTAGATTTCCCGTAAATATTGGAGCTATGGTTCAAACACATGTTTAATGGTTGAATTTGGTTTTGCAATACGATGAATCGAACGAAAAGTATTCTATTATAACGTTTTTGAGGATAGAGGGAAAAATTAAAATGGCTGTTATAAGTTTTAGAACTATGTCAAATGATTCAAAGTTATGTTTAAGTAGTTAATTTTAATGGTTATGTAAGCACATTGTAGGATGAATTTAATTTTTTTTCATAAAATGTTTGTAGGATTTAAAGAGGTATAACATGTTTTAAATTGAAGCTATTCTTCAAACATGTTTAATTTATTAATTTTCAATTGTTATGGAACATTATAATCATAAGCACATATGGGGAAATCCCTCCAAAAAACGAATCTCCAAAAAAATCATAGTTATCCTTATCATCTAAAGAAACAATATTAACTGCTTGAAGCGATGTTTACTGTAGGTAGTGTTAACAATTAGGAAGGATTCAACATTAAGTAGGCTAATACTATGCACACACTTAAAAAACATAAATTATAAGCAAATTACGAATCGTTAAAATTTAGGATAAAAAATCATTGGCTGGCATTCATAACAATTATAATTAAAACTATTAACCAAAAAAGAAGTCTCCAAAAAGGCATGGTTATTCTTATTATCTAAAGGTTTGGTTTGTCGCTTTACGGTCATCTTATGCACACTTTAGGCTAAACAGACCGGAACCTACAGTTTAAAGTGGATTCCGAACCACTACAAACATCCATGGCACCGCCGGGACTCGAACCCGAAACCTGTGGTACCGTATTATCTAAAGGAACAAAGCAGTGTTTCCTATCAGTAGTGTTAGCAACTAGAAAGGATTCAAAATCAAGTAGGTTAACTTGTAAAGTTGTAGTCACTTGATAAAATAAAAAATTATAAACAAACTTAGAATTATTAATTTTTTATCCTAAATTTTAATAATTCTGCTATAATTGTCAACTCTACTGATAGGAAACACTCTTCAGACGGTTAATATTGTTCCTTTATTTGATTGATAGGATAATTATATTTTTGGAGATTTCTTTTTTGTATAATTGTTATGAATTTCAGTCATTGATTTTTCATCCTAAATTTTAATGAATGACATTCATAACTATTATAATTATAATTTATTTCATAATATAACGTTTATTAAAATTTATTACTTTATTACAAAAACTTGTTATAATTTGAAATATTTATAGCGCATTATTAAAATAAAATACATTTCATATACTTGAATATATATCATTGCTGAAAGGCTAAACCTGATTTAAGTCAGCTTCATTTTTTCTACAAAGTATACCTTAGAATCAACAAAAACACATTAAGCAGTCTGTTGGTTTCTAATGGTATAAAGTCACTTTGGAGATGTAGTTAATGATACAGAGCTCATTTAAATATAGTTAAGAATCTCACCACTTTTAAACTTTTCATTAAATATTAAATGTTGCACTTCGTTATCTTATACTTTGCTAAAATGTAACTCTATTCAAATATTTATCAAACCCCTTTCTAGTTAGAAATATGACTTATATGCATAATAAATTTTGAATTAAATATATGAATACAGGCTTTTAAAATAATATGTTTTTATAATTCTTTCATATTTTAAAGTTGTGTTGAATTTTTTTTAAATATGTAAAAGTTAAATTTTTATATGCCATACAAGTAAATATCTTTTTTTAAAATGCTTTCTGTTTACAAATGATTAATTTTAAAAAAGTACACATACTAACATGAATTCTTTTAAGTTTCGTATTAAATAAAAATTAATTATAAGTGTATATTATTTAAAAAAATTTAAAATATAGCTAAAAATAACAAAGTTAGTCACTTTTCATTTCAATGAATAAATATAATTCTTTTAATCCCTTTTTGTTACATTAGAAACCTTTATTCAATTCCTTTTTATTAGCTCCCACTCTCCCTATATATATCTTGCTCAAATTTTCAATCGTTCATGAAATACTTTTTATTCCTCCCTCAAGTTCAATTACATTTTTTTTGAACTTGTAGTGGATGACACTTGATGTTAATACAGTTTTTTCAAATACTAATTCAGTAATTAAATTTAATTAATTAATTTTAGGTTTTTTTTTAGATTTAAGTTGCATATATCTAACCAATTGATATCGCCAGATAACCTTAAAAAAGGAATGAAAATTATTTATAAAGGACTTTCTGCAATAGAGTGAAAAAAAGTAGGAATTGACTTTAAAATTTTTTTTTATATTACTTGTTTTAGGTATTTAGATGGAAAATGGCATCTGAATAAAGAATATATGTTGAATATATTTGCGATTGGTTCTTATAACCGAAACCATGAAATTAGCTTTTAAAATACTTCTTATTTACCTATTCGTCTTTTAATATAAAAGCACTTTGGCTGGCTTTAAAAAGGACGAAGATTCGATTTCCAGTGGAAATATGTGCTACAGTTACTCTGTTCGAAATGATTCGATTCGATTCGATAACGAATGTTATAGAATGTCTCTCATATTATTGTTAGAATGTCATACTATTGTTACTTTACAGAATGCCGCACATGTTATTGCTTGATGACTATTGTAACAGAATGTTCTTACTCCCTTGCCAGAGCTGTCCAGTTTTTTTTTTTCAATTATTTCTATTAGTTCACACTCTCCCTATATATATCTTGTTCAAATTTTCACTCGTTCATAAAATACTTTTTATTCATCCACTCAAGTTAAAATACATTTTTTTAGACTTGTAGTGGATGTTAATACAGTTTTTACAAATAATTTTCAGTAATTAAATTTAATTAATTATATTTTTTTAGATTTAAGTTGCATATATCTACCAATAGATGGCGCCAGATATACTTAAAAAATGAATGAAAATTATTTATAAAGGACTTTTCTGCAATATAATGAAAAAAAAAAAAAGTAGAATTGATTATACTTTTTTTATATTACTTGTTTTTGTTATCTGACACATAATTATTGTGATTTATTCCATTTGTACCCCTTTATTGTTTTATGGGTGTATGTAATATTTGACACTGGGTAACATTAAATCTACTACGAAAAATGTCAACTTTGAATGAAATCAAATAATTTGTCCTGCTTTTGTCAGAAAACAGATAAATAAATAAATGGTAATAAAAAAGCATTTCTTATTGATTAAAATGTTTAAGTTATACGTTATATTTGTTTAAAATAATAACTCGCAAATATTTTATCTTTGTATGTCTCCTAACAAAAGAAATATTACTAATTACTAATTGGAAGAAGTTGTATTTGGAGAAAGTTACTATAACACAATGAAGTCATTGCACGAATGTAATGAATTTATATCATAAGATAATTATTTTTAATGTTTTACTAATTTTGGAGACTAAAACTACTTTTACATAACTTCATGTATTTGGAATTAATTTTATGTACAACATATTTCATTAACAATTTTTGAGCAATAAAGAACTCATTTATTAAGAGATATGGAACCGCTTTTTAAATAAATTTTTTTTTCATATGAATGGTTATACATGTCATATTTGTCCTATGTATTGGCTTTTATAATTGATTAGAACTTTCCACTCAATTTGCTTGGGAGATATTACATATATTTAAAAAAAAAACCATTTTCGTTTTTGGTCTATACTAAAAATTATCGAATATGTATTGCTGTTGAACTATTTTAAGGTAATGTTAAATGCATTTTGTTTTTGGGAGTTAATTTCTAGCCAGATACAATTTTTGAACCACATAATAAAGTTACGTAAAAATAATACGGAATATTATAATATAAAATGAGAACTTCATGTCGTTAGAATTAAAAACATAAATTTTAATTCGTCTTAAATATTAAAATGGTGATATTTCCAGTGATAAAAAAAGATTATACAACATATCTGCAATATTTAGTATAAATATGTAGTTTTTTTAATTTTTCATTTTATTAATTGGCTTATTTTTCTTAACTTAAAAAAATACTATTTTCCTTTTCAAATCTAATCCTGTTTATAACCCACATTTTATTTTATTTAGTAAAGTATTCATATAGAACGGAGCTTTTAAAAGATTTATTACAATATTTATAGAAGTTACTTGTAACTAATCAATGCTCAAAAAAATCTAATATTCTTAATTTGAATATATTGTTGGAATTATACGTATAATTATTATATAATTAGGTCTTTATATACAGTGAATACTTTTTTTTGCTAATAATTATAGTAAAAAAACTTAAAAATGAATCTCAATCAAAACAGTTCTTTACGTGGAAACAGGCTGAGAAATCGTTTTGATAGTTTTTGTGCTAGTTACCAATCTGTCACTGGTTATCTGAGGCTAATACACATCCAATAATTAGAGTATAATTATGGTTATTATACAATTAGAACTTAATGATGCACAACAAAATGATGCACAACTTTCCTTTTCTTATTGGTACTCCTAGTACAAATAGTATTGACTTGAATCAAGACCGTTTTTGACATAACTGGTTAAGCTAACGACTTATGTTAATTGGTTAATTGTCATTCTGCAAATGATTACTAATAATTAAATAGTCAATAAATTATAACACAAAGACTTTTAGAATTATAGTTATCATTATTATGCAATTTGAACTTTACAGACAGGAAAAAAAAATTTCTTGCTAATAGTTCTAATAAAAAAAAATTAACATTGAACCCTATTAAAACTGTTTATGGCAAAGACTCGACTTAGAAATTACTAAGCTGGCAATTTTTGTACTAATTGGTAATCTGTCAATAGTTACCTGTAACTAATAAATACCCAATAAATTCCAACAATTAGAATACATTGTTGGATTGATACAATTATTGTTATTATACAAGTAGAATTTTACATAGGATGAACAGTTTTTCTTTTCTTATTCATATTCCTAGTTCAATTAGCATTGTCTTAAATCAAAAACAATTTTGACATGAAAACTGGATAAGCTAACTACTTATGTTTATTGCAATTCTGTGATGATGATTAAACTAACAACAAGATTTTTGGAATTATATAGTTATCGTTAACTAGAACTTTAAATTAACAATTTTTAAACTAATAGTTCTAGTAAAACAATTTAAATTCCCCATCAAAACCTAACTTAGAAACAAGATCTTTTTAGTTACCTGTAACTAATAAATATATAGTTATCGTTATTTATACAATTACAATTAGAACTTTACAGGTGAGTTTAAAAAATTAATATTTTCAAAAATTTTGACATAATTTAGTTCTAGATTTTTAAAACAGTTACCTGTAACTAATAAATACCCATCAAATCCAGCCCATCAATTAACAATTAGAACTTTTTATGATAGTTCAAGTAAAAAATTAATATTAAGCCCTATCAAAACCGACTTAGAAATCGCTAAGCTGGCGATTTTTGTACTAATTTCTAATCTTTCAATAGTTACCTGTAACTAATAAATACCCATCAAATTCCAGCAATTAGAATTTATTGTTGGATTTATACAATTATTGTTATTATACAATTAGAACTTTACAGATGATGAAAAAAAATTTTCTTGCTAATAGTTCAAGTAAAAAATTAATATTAAGCCCTATCAAAACCATTTATGACATGGAAACTGATTTAGAAATCGCTAAGCTGGCGATTTTTGTACTAATTTCTAATCTTTCAATAGTTACCTGTAACTAATAAATACCCATCAAATTCCAGCAATTAGAATTTATTGTTGGATTTTATACAATATTGTTATTATACAATTAGAAACAGATTGAAAAAAATTTTCCTAATAGTTCAAGTAAGCCCTATCAAAACCATTTATGACATGGAAACTGATTTAGAAATCGCTAAGCTGGCGATTTTTTGTACGAATTGGTAATCTGTCAACAATTGCCTGTAACTAATAAATACCCAATAAATTCCAAAAATTAAATACATTGTTGGATTTATACAATTACTCTTATTATATATACAATTAGGACTTTACAGAGATTGAAAAAA
The DNA here is from genome assembly GCA_021605095.1 of Caerostris extrusa. Taxonomy (NCBI): domain Eukaryota; kingdom Metazoa; phylum Arthropoda; class Arachnida; order Araneae; family Araneidae; genus Caerostris; species Caerostris extrusa. Next base: position 42,687 of record BPLR01001416.1, read on the forward strand.
ATTTTCTTTTCTTATTCATACTCCTAGTATTGATTTGAATCAAAACCAATTTTTCTATGAAAACTGGCTAAGCTAATGACTTATTTTTATATCCAATCTGTCAATGATTATTAATTACTAATAAATACTCAATAAATTCTAATAACAAGATTGTTGGAGTTATACAATTAGGACTTTACAGATGAATAATTTTTTTTTCTTTATAATAGTTCAAGTAGAAAAATTTAACATTGATCACAATCAAAACCGTTTATAATATAGAAACCGACTTAGTAATCGCTAAGCTGCCGATTGCACCAATTGGTAATCTGTCAACAGTTACTTGTAATTAATAAATTCCAACAATTAGAATATATTGTTGGATTTATACAATTATTGTTATTATACAAATAGAACTTTATGGATAATGAATAATTCTTTCTTGTTGATAAGTTCTAGTAGAAATTCTTAGTATTGACCTCAATCAAAACCGTTTTTGACATGAAATACCAGCTAAGAAATTGCTAAGCTGTTGATTTTTGTATCAATCTATCTGATAATCTGTTAGTTATCTACGACTAATAATAGAACTAGAATAAATGCCCAGTAAATTCCACCAATTATAATATTTTGTTGGATTTATACAATTATTGTTATTATACAATTATAACTTCACGGATGATGAATAATTATTTTTCTTGTTGACTTCTAGTAGAAAATCTTTAGTATTGACCCCAATCAAAACCGTTTTTGACATGGAACACCAGCTAAGAGATTGGTAAGCTGACAACTTATGTACTAATTGCCAATTCCCTGTGACTCTCTCATTATTGCATTGGCCCTAGGGTGGAGTTGATCGGGGATGCAAACGGATTGCCCCCGACTGTTCGCGTTCTCCGCATTGGCCAATTGCCAGCTCATACCACGCGCCATTGATTATTATGGTTGTCCAGCACACACGACTGCATGAGAAGGCTTTTCCCTTCGATGGCCTTTCCGATTGCTAATTCGCAAGCGGAGGGAAGACGATAGGGATTATTATTGTCTTCCCCCTGTTTTTTCCCCTTCTATTGTGCCAGAGATAAAAATAGAGGGATTTTTACATTTTGTATTTCAGAGGTGACAAAAGGAATAAAATATTTTCATTGGTTCCACTTAAAAAATTTAAAAAACTAAAAATTTTCATGGGTTCCTCTTCCATTAAAACTTTTTAAGGTTTTATTGTTGGTATAGATATTTGCCTTGCAGATAGGTCGAAAATCACATCAAGATGATTTTTAACTATCATCTTTTTACGTTGATGGTGTCAAACTATCATTGTGATACTTTGTCACAGTCGACCTTCATAAAACTGTTGTAATGATTTAATTTAATGAAGGAAATTTAAAACGTGTTTGCATTCAATAAAAAAATATTGAATAGTAAATAACTTAGGTAAATAACCTAATACTAGCAAAGAACCTTGTTTATTTAATTCTCCCAAAGTTGCTTTTGCAAAAAAATATATTTTATCGAATAAACTTAACCTATGACATATAAAAACCTATTAAAATGATATATTTATTTCATCTTTCAACTAAATGATAATTTATTTTAAAACTACTTATCTCTATCACATTTATGAGTTTTGCCACTGTAGTTTATCTCATTGCTCTGGTGCTCTGTGCCATAGGTATCGAGTTCGAGTACCGGCTGTTCCATGGATGTTTGTAGTGGTTCGAATCCACTTTAAAAAGTTCTTATATTTCGGTATAATTTAGAAATGGGCTATATGCAAAAAAAATAATAAAATCTAGCTCTTTGTAATAATCATATATGATTAAGTGTTATTTTTCAGTAGATATCTTACGACAAATATTGAAAATATGAAAATAAAGGAAAGGATATTTCTGATTTTTCATAAATTTTTAACCTTAAACAATTTTCAAATTCTGGGTATTTTTACCTAAGGTAATTTTCCTCTACAGTGACAGATATGTAAAAATATTTAACATTACTTAGCGGGTATTTTACACTGAAACCCATGAGAACCCCTTTTTTGAAGACCCATGTCTTCAAAACCATACCACAATTTAAGAACCATGGCAACAGAGCCATATCGCAATTTAAGAGCCATATCTTATACGTGAACAATTTATTTCTTTATTATGGAGGTTTAGGTATCCCACAAAATGAAAGTGTGATAAACTGAGTTAAAAATGCAAACTTTCTTTTCAGTTCTTGTCGTCTGGCATTTTTCACCTGGATTATTGATCTTTACAACGACAGATATGTAGTCAATCCTGCCTTTTGACTACTACACAGCCCCCAAATTTTAAATGAAAATCTTCAGGAATGAGATCTATAGTTCACAAATTCCTTCCACCTATGAGCCCCAATGGAAAAGTTTTCCTGCTTTCGAATAAAACTTATGAACATCTCAAATGACAAACTTTTATTGAAATATCATAGTAATTCAATAATACTAGTACTTGTATATTGATACTTCAATATTTCTGGTACTTATAGTATACTGATACTTCAATATTACTGGTTCTTGAGTATACTGGTACTTCATTATTACTGGTACTTGTAGTATACAGGTACTTCAATAATGCTGGTATTTGTAGTATACTAATACTGGTACTTCAATAATACTGGTATGTTACTTGTAGTATACTGGTACTTCAATAAAACTGGTACTTGTAGTATACTGATATTTCAATTTAATACTGGTACTTGTAATATACTGGTATTTCAATAATACTGGTACTTGATGTGCACTGGTATTTCAATAATATAAAATTTTCTATAAAATATTTTTTTGTACATTATACCAAAAATGTGAACAACAATTAACATTAAATTTTTATCAAACATATTATGATGTATAAACATGTTATGTCATTTAAACTCAAATTTTAATTGCATACAATGTAGTTTTCAAATTCTAACTCATCTAATCAAAATTGCATACATTTCCCAAATCTGAATTGAAGACTAGAAATTTCATTTATTTTAATTTTTAATCAGTTTGCATTATTATTATTATTATGTACAATAAAAAATTGAATATTATAAAACATAAAATTATCAATAATCCGGGTACTTGTTGTATACTGGTACTGCAATAATAGCAAATTTCCCATGAAATATTCTGTGCATTATATCAAAAATGTGAACAACAATTAATAGTAAATGTTTCTAAAATATATTATGATGTTTATCATTTAAACTCAAGTTTTAATAGCATACAATGCAATTTCAATTTCCAATTCATCTAATTAAAATAACATACTACATTTACTAAATCTAAATTGAAAACTAGAAATTTCATGTATTTTAATTTATAATAAGTTTGAATTATTATTATGTACAATAAAAAAATTGAATATCATAAAACATGGAATTATCAATAATCCTGGTACTTTAGTATACTGGTACTTCAATAATACAAAATTTCCCATAAAATATTTAGTATATTATACCGAAAATGTGACAGCAATTAATATTAATTGTTTCTAAAATATATTATGATGTTTATCATTTAAACTCAAGTTTTAATTACATACAATGTAATTTCAATTTCCAACTCATCTAATCAAAATAACATTTTCATAAATCTGAATTGAAAACTAGAAATTTCATATAGTTTAATTTATAATAAGTTTGTATTATTATTATTATTTTCATGTATAGAAACAATTGAATAGCAGAATTGCATTTTTTTTGCATAATTGTATCTCTCAAAGATACATTATGTACAATATTTGTTATTATTATAGTTATGTTACAATGCATTTATGATATGGCATTGTATATATATCCATCCCTTCTGATTGATATCATTGTTTACTTCGAGTAGCTATTTAATGTGACACAAATACGCTATTATAATAAACTATTGTTAACATCCGGAATTAAATTTCCATAGTAACGTAATATCAAACAATCATAAAGCTATTAAAGTAACAATGTTTCCAATGAAATAAATAAGGGCATTCAAAATTTAATTTTGATTGCCTAGCAGATTACGTTTTAAATTTAATTTCGGTATAACTCTTTATGTCAATTTAAATGACTTTTCAACTAAATAGTATTTACGTTTAATATATTAATTCAAAAATATATTATTTTAGTTAAAATTACTTTTTTCATATTGATATTTTAATATCAGTAAATATTTGCGTCTAATGAAAAACATCATTTACATATTTTTGCCTTTTATTAAAATTTCTCGTACAATAAAGATATATTTAAATTATTTTTTATTGACTAATAAATAAAAGCAATAACAAATGAAGGATATTGCATGGAAAGAGAAAATATAATAAGTTATTGTTTGTGATTTATATATAAATATTTTATTAAAATTAATACTAGGTAAAATATATTTAAGTGTGTTTTTTGATTTTGAAAATTAATTTTTCTCAAATAATCAATCTTTTATATTTTAATCTAAAATGAATGTATTATTTTTCTACTACTTTAACTCAACTGACTAATAAATAAAAGCAATATCAAACAAGGACAATGCATGGGAAACAGAAAATATAATAAGTTATTGTTTGTGATTTATATATAAATGGGTTTTTTTATTGAAATTATACTAGGTAAATTTATTTAAGTGTGTTTCTTTATTTCTAAATTTAATTTTTTAACAAATGAATCTTTTATACTTTAATCGAAAATTAAAGCGCTTTTCAATTACTTGAGAACAATTACTTCAACTCACAGAATATTTTTCATTTTGAAGCAAAATAACACAAGAACTATATATTTTTATTTTGCACGTGTGTATTTACATGTAATTGAATATGTAGTTGATATTGCACATAAATGTTTCTTCTAAATATTGATTAGATCTTATTTTAATATTTCACATGAAGTATATATATTATCAATTAAATCAAAATGAATGATGCAGATCTAAACTATTTTTGTGATTACCTAAACTTTTCTCTTACTAAATGAAATATTTAATTTTTCAAATATTTTGATTTTTGTTATATTTTTGCACAAACATTTACGAATTGAATTCTTAGTTTTATGACCAATGTAAAATAATGTTAAGAATAACTTATAGTTGCGAAAACTAATGCAAGAAAGAGACATCCTTCAATAACACAAAATGAGTAATTTGTAATGGTTCCAAAGTAACTTTTAAAGAAATATGATTATTAATTTTAAAGTTGAGAATCAGATTTACCTGATTTTTTTACCAATTTTTAGTGCTACAGTGTCTGGTTTGGCGTTTCATGGAATTGTCCTTATATACCTCACCTTCAGTTATTTGTAATAGCATAAATCGTTAGCTATTATTTTAGTGAATACATACTTGTTTATTAATTTTTCAGATATCTTTGTAATTTTTTTTTTTCCTTTTTTTCCTTCTTTTAAACAATTCTGTTCCTGAATTATTTTATTTATTGCTTTTAAATCGGAGTTGTATCAAGTTTGGTCATTTGATCTTCTTTTTAATTAAAATATGTAATAATTCTTTCTGGAGCCTGATAGCCGAGTTGTTAGCGCTCTGGCTCTCAGTACCGCAGGTTTCGGGTTCGAGTCCCGGCGGTGCCCTGGATGTCTGTGGTAGTTCGGAATCTACTTTAAACCGTAGTTCCCGGTCTAATAGGATAAAAGAGCTCTGTGGGTGTAGTGTTAGCATCGCGTCCGTAGCATATCTTCAAGCTACACGTACCCCATGAGTAATGCTAAATGAGTAATAGCAGTGAAGCTCTTGCTTATGGCATAAAGATTAACTGTCTCTGTATTGCCAGCTGCATTAGAACAACAACATGTAAACATTTCTGGTCATTTAAACTATTAGCACACAAAAATGCAAAAATTTTATTCGTAGGTTGAAAATGGAATTATATCAGCTTGAGAGACAACACAGAGGAACCATATTTATTAAGAACCTAATAGATCTGCGATAAAAAATAATATTCATGTGTTTAAAATGTCAAAGTTTAAGAATACCTAATGTTTAACTCAATATTTTGAATATATGCATATATATTCGTAGTGCAGGATGGGATTTCTAGTTTTTTCGTGTTATCGTATTGATTATCGATTCCATGTTATAGGATCGCTAAATTGTTTTAACTTGAATAGAGGTGTTAAGTGAGAGGAAAAAAAAATTATGATGTTTAAGAATACGTAAGATCTATACTTTTGATCAGTGCTCTTTCATATTATCAGAAATAATATGTTTTTTTTTTTTTTTTCTAACCTTGCTGTTGTGTGTATATGAGCATTTTCTATTTCCATATGTCTCCGTAATTTCTGTAAATCACCCCTTGACAAATGTATAATGATTCACAATTTCGACGATGTAATTTATGAACATTTCTTATCTTTTGAAAAATTAACTTTCAAGTTTTTTTTTTTTTTTTTTTTTTTTGAAAGATTTCTTTTTGATGGGATTTACTGCAAAGCACATGAAAATTTATATAATGGGAGTGCTACTATGGGGCCTCATGGGTGAGTGACTAGTACTCTGGCTCTCGGTGCCACAGGCTTCGGTTTCGAGTCCCGGCGGTGCCACGGATGTTTGTTGTGGAATACACTTTAAACCGTAGGTCGTCGGTCTAATATGATCGTAGAGCGTTGGACGAAGAGCTGGCAACCCTACCCCGTAAAAAGATATCTTCTGTTCTCGAAATCTGCCAGTAGGCAGACGGCTTGGCATGGATCTGTTGCCCTGATGATGAGTGGTTTGGCCCACTATGGGTCTGTTGCGCTACTATAGATTTTTTCCACACTGATTATATTTCTAAAAAGTCCCTTTTTTATTAGACTAACTATAAAGCACATGAAAATGTATGTTTATCCAATGCTGTTACAGTTTTGTTATACAGACAGGTTGTATTATTTTAAAGGGTCTCTCGTCAGTACTCTTTTTGGGTTTTTTCTTGTGTGTTTATTTTTACTGTAGTTTCTGTCGTATATCTTGTTGTTCTAATGCAACCGGCAATACAGAGACAGCTAATCTTTATGCCATAAGCAAGGGCTGCACCACTTTTACTCATCTAACATTATCCAGGGGGCACGTAGTTTGAAGATATGCTACGGACCTGAGTAACACTACCCCCACAATACTCTATGATCCTATTAGACTGGGACTTGCGGTTTAAAGGGAATTCGAACCCCTACAAGCATTCATGGCATTCCTGGGACTAAAACCTGAACCTGTGATACCGAGCACCAGAGCAGTTAGAAGTTACTTGATTATTCGTATTAACTTATTGTGAATTTTTACAACATATCTCTGTACTTACTATATATGATCCAAAACGTGCAACTAGCCAGCAATACAAACTGGTTCACACTCAGAGAATTAAAGCAAAGAATTGTATGAAATTATTATCCTGCTTTGGAACCAGTAACGTAACTATACCATCTCAGGAAGACGTCAATTTTTCAAATGGGGGTTCGGATCAAATTCGGAACTACTACAAACATTCATGGTATTGCAGGGACTCGATCCCGAAACCTGTGGTACTGAGCACCAGACACTCGGCCATCAAGGCCCTTACTGTCGTATATTTATAAATATATGTATATATAAACATTGAAGCCCTAAACTTTAAACAAGTAATATAAAAAAAAAAAAAAATTAAAGTCAATTCCTTTTTTTTTTTCACTCTATTGCAGAAAAAAGTTCTTTTAAAAATAATTTTCATTCATTTTTTTAAGTTTATCTGGCGCCCTCTATTGGTAGATATATGCAATTTAAATCTAAAAAAAAACTTTAATTAATTAATTAAATTTAATTAATGAATTAATATTTGAAAAAACTGTATTAACATCCAGTGTCATCCACTACAAGTTCAAAAAATGTATTTGAACTTCAGTGGAGGAATAACAAGTATTTTATGAACGATTGAAAATTTTAACAAGATATATATATATATATATAGGAGAGTGTGAGCTAATAGAAGGAATTGAATAAAGCAAATTAATCCAAATTTCAATAAGCTAGCAGCTGCTATAACATGTTTAGCCAATATATTAAATCGCGTTGCAGAATTAAATTGGTTTCACATAAAGTTCACTACACTTTCTATTTGCCCGTAGATTTTTCGAATTAAGGAATGATTTATTTACATCTGCCTCTCTTTCATACAGCAATTATTTAACTTGCATTTACGTGCGGCCACCCAATTCATTTAGATAATGAACCTAATCACTGGATTTACACGGTATGCCGCTTACTGTCACGCTTACGGTATTAAGAAATGGCGACATTTCCCATAATGGCATTAATAGGTTTCATTTATAAATTGCCGCTCTTTGATGTGTGTGTATACTTATTATTGCGTGTTTGCTAAAAATCCCGGAATAGTATAAACTAAACTGAAAAGATGTTTTACCCCTGCACACTGCAAAAATTTCTTCCCCACAATCGCCTGAACGTGTTATTTCAAAAACTGCAATCAAAAATACGCCTGAGAAACATCCAGTTGTGGAGAGAAAACGGTCGCCATTGGTTGCCATGGCGACCGGGTTGGGCACCAGTGCGCAGGTGCGAAAGAGGTTTAAATAGAGGCAACCAGTCAACGTTCGACGCGATCGCTTTGCCTGTTGCGTTGCGTGCTGCCACCATTTTTTTTTTTTTTCTTTTTAATTTCTGAAAGATAATGACAGTGCGTGCGTTGCCATGGGAACGAGCACTACAACACATACTATTTCGCTAGAGAAAAGAGGGCGTGGGAAATAAAATAAAAAAAAGAATGTATATATATATATATACATGTAAAAGAGAAAATGCCTATCACCTCTTGCCCCAAAGATAAACACTGCCCTAGACAACTAACTAGCAATCGGTAGGGGGAAATATAATTCACCATTTTTTGAAAGCGATCGAACGAGTAAAATATTCAATCGGAAACTGGCAACAGCGTTCGATCGGCGAACCGCGCCTCCTGCCGATATCTCTCTCAAACTTCCCATTCAGCGAGGAACGCGCTCGTTGACTGCCGTTTAGTTTCTCTTCCTATAAAAATAGCTTTATCAATAATTTTCCCTTTTTCATATTTTTTTTATGTATTTTTACGCCGTTTTTGTAGCGTGATGTTTATCATATTATACACGCATGGGCGTGACGAACCCTGGGTTTTAATGAGTAAACAGATCACGCCATGGTTTAGATGCCATTCTGCGAGTTTTCGTCGTATCACTTCTTTTTCTTTTTTTAATTTTCTGAAGTGGAACTCAAAAAAAAAAAAAAAAAAAGAAGAAGAAGAAAATACCTAATTCAATTATCTAATAACATGGAATCGGTTTAAAAAAAAAACGACATTCGAGAACATGGTGTTTGCTTCTTTTGTTTAAAGGTACTTTCTTGCTACTTTAACAGAAATTAAATACAATGTATAGAATCTGTGTAAATCATTTTTCAATTATCTAACAACAAGAGTTCGATTTTTAAAGATTAAAACGAGATGATTATTTTAACACAAAGAATGAATGATTTTCTTTACAAATTTTTTTTTTTCTAGATTTCTATATGCGTTTCAATATCAATGATTTATTAAATTTTAGTTTTCTTCTAATAATAATAATAATTATTATTATTATTTATTTATTTTATTATTAAAAGTATTTTGTAAGTTTGAAAAGTTGTTTTTCTGACCAACTGATCTTTTTTTTCTCCTTTATTATTTTGATTTAAAAAATTATGCCATTTATTATTGATAAAATGGTTAATTGAATTTTTTTTTTCTTCTTTGAATTCAATTGATTGCTTTTCAACTTTTCATTATTCTTTATTATGATTTAAAATCAGAATCCTTTGAAATAAAATATAAATCAGAATTTTTTTTTTTAGTTTTTTTAATGTATTCTAAATTGATATTTTCCATTTTTCGAATTTTGATTTTGTGCATTTATTGGTCGTTAAATTTGTAAGGATTCTTTGTGCTCATTGCTTTTCCTTTTCATTTGTATTTTACTTTATCATTCGTATTTATTGTACTTCATCGTTGGTTTTCATTGATATTTTGATTTATCAAAACATTCGTTATTGATGGTAGTCTATACCAAACTTTCTCTTTTTATGAATTTTGAATTTATCCTTCCATTAATTTTCTAAATTTGCTATGTAATCTGCCATTCTTATAGATTTTGGTTTTACTTATGAAACTGATATATGTGTAGAATGTAAGAAATTTATTGAAATCTTTAACAGTATTTCTTCTTCATATTATAAAGTATTAAAATTCAATTAATTAAATATATAGTTTGTACTTTCTTTTAAATCCTGAAGGTATTTTTTTTGTAGAGATTGGTTTTATAATTTACTTTTACAATTTTCTGAATCCTTAAAAAGAATCCTTAAATTATTTTTTTTCTCATCTATTGTTACTGTCGTTTAATTAGCCAATAAAGCAAATACTTTACACAGAAAAATCATTAAAAATAAACATACATTTTTTCTTCTGTGGTATTTGCTTTCATGTAATTTTTATTCTTTTTTTTCATATGAATTATCATTTCATTATTTATTAAGAATTATCATTTTTCATTTCATATTATTTCATAAGTTATTTGGAATAATGAAAAAAAAAGCCACATTATTAAAAGTGCAATACTGTTTTCAATAATACACTTTGAACAAATGCAAATTAAACGTCTTAATATGATCTGTAATAAACTGAAATGTTACAGACTTGATGCAGTTATAAATTACAAATTTTAAATTAACTAAAAAAATTTTATCTTTTATTCAAATTCTGTAATTGTTGCAGAAACTAACTCAATAATATTACGATTTTTCATTATTATTAAACAGTAATTTTGTTAAAAACTATTGAAAAAAAAATAGTATATAATTTGTTATAAATAATGATCGATATTTCAAATAAATAATTTCCATGCACAATATTCTTGAAAAAAGAAATTGAAGATACAAATAAAAAGTTTTATATTTACTAATCAAATAGAAAAAAATCAAAATTCAAAATATTAAAGTCACTATATATTATTAATTCCAAATATAAATTTTTGCTCTTTGACGAATTTTTGTAAGCAGTTAAATTTTAATTTCTTAGATCTGCAAATCAGAAATTTATTTACCATGTAAATAAATTTACGAAAGGGAACTGTTTTATTTACTGTAAATGGGTTTTGTGATACAACATTATAATTTTTTTATATAAAATATAAATTCATTCTCCTTGTATGATACTTATGGAGCCTGATAATCGAGTAACTAGCATCCGGTGACACAGGTTTCAAGCTCGAGTACTAGCTGTGGCATGGATGTTTGTAGTGGTTCGCAATCCACTTTGCAAAAACAGTAGGAGCTGGTCTAATATTCCCGTAGAGCGTAAGGTTGACAACGCTACCCTGTAAAAAGAAATGATCTCCTGTCTCGAAATCTGACAGTAGGCAGACAGCCTTGACCCACCATGGGCTATTGTGTCAGGTTATTATGTGATTTTACAGACTCAGTACTAAAACAATTAAACTGTTGTAAGGAAATATAAATTACTATTTAATATACATTATTTATATAAGAGTTCTTAAATATATGACTGTAGAGCATTAGGCATAGTGCTGACAACCCTATCCAGTAAAAAAGAAAAACATCTCCTGCCTCGAATCTGCCAGTTAACAGACGGCCTTGGCCCACCATGGTATCAATGAGGATGATCCCTTAAATATAACTCTTATATATAATATTTAAAAATTATTTATAATAATCACAAGGTTCCTGTTGTGTACATGAAACCACATGAAATATGTACTTATGCAATGCATAATATCACATGAAATTTACATAGTTAAGGAAAAACCAAACAAACACCTTCTTTGAAAACTAAATGATACTGGTAAATAAAAAAAAATTAAGAAGAATAAATAAAAACTGATAAATTTATAAGCAATCATTAAAGCAGGTTTTTATTGAAAGTTTTCAAGTCTTTGAGTGTCACTTGATATTTGATTAACTTGGATCAATTTTATCTTTGTCAAAATATGATTACATTTCACAAAAAAATCCAATTTTTTTTTTTATATAATTCTCTTTTCACAAAGTATCTTACTTTTTGAATAATACTCTTAAAATTATGTCTATTTTGTGATAGCGTATTTGTATCGGCAAAACAAAAAGTGTTTTCTGAGAAAATTACTTTTCAACTGATAAATACATTATATAGTAGGAGGTTTATTAATTTTAGAAATTATTTTCTTTGCCAGAGTCAAAAATCGATAAGCGTGAAAGATGTACATAGTTATGCATAATAAAGTTGTTCCTAAGTTAGTATATAAGTCTCCAAAATAAGACAACACTATACATTTGTGATAGTGCAATGCGCTAGCCAACATAAATATATACTAATTTTTTTTTATGAAAAAAAGTTTTTTATCTCATAAGATCATTGCAGAGTGTTTACTTAATAATTTTGGAAAGAAAATATTTCTATTTCCCTAATGATAAACAACCGTCAAAGATTTAAGTTGTACTTACATGTGTCAGACTATCTGTACTTAGATTAGTATAGAAACCATCAAAATAAGGTAAAATAACATTACATTCGTATAACACGGTTCTTCTTTCTAGCTTCATGGCAGCCCGACGGCCAATTGGCCTTGGCACCTCCAATCTTCAGGTTCGAATCTTGGCTGATGTTTGTGAGTGGTTCGAATCCACGTTAAATTGTAGGTTAAGGTCTAATCCAACTCCAAAGTGTGCACAAAATCACCATAGATTGACAAACAAAAATCTTAGCTGGGTTCGAGAATTGAGAAACAATTTTTTTACAACATGGTCTTTTTTATGGTACATCTTATCTAAAGACCATTCTAACAAAGGTTAAGAAATATTGCAAATGTTAAGAATCAATAAAGCAATTAACATTGATAATCAAAAAAAAATATTTGTAACATTA